>VYZU01040987.1:283764-298367 GCA_013401355.1 Ceyx cyanopectus | reverse complement strand
TAATATAAATAAATTAAATCCCTTCAGAATGCTTTCAACAGGCATAAAGTCAAAACACCTCATCAACATTTAAAATAAAAATCAGGCCTCCAACACCAGTATCTACATTCCACATGCAAGATAATTTGTCTATTAGTTTGTGCTTCCTTCTCCAAGGCACTGAGAGATTTTTCTTTATGAGGTTTTCCATAGATGCCAATATGGGTGTTTCCAAAGACCACCTGTCTGAAAAATGTGAGCCCCTGCTTTGTTTTGGTTTTACCTTGGTTTGAATCAAAGGGCCCGTGGAATTCTCCATTGCCCCTCAGGGCTGATGGTTTGGCACAGCTGCTGCTGCTGGTGTCGTTGGGAAAGTCAGATGCTGACACTTGCTCAGAGAAGGGGAATTGTTCAGAGCAAAAAACTACTGTGGAGTGATTACATGTGGCGCTTGTTGTATCTTAGCTTTTCTCTTTTTCTTTCTTTCTTTCTTTCTTTCTTTCTTTCTTTCTTTCTTTCTTTCTTTCTTTCTTTCTTTCTTTCTTTCTTTCTTTCTTTCTTTCTTTCTTTCTTTCTTTCTTTCTTTCTTTCTTTCTCTGTATCAGTTTAAAGAAAGGAACTGTGCAAAATGTATGATGTTGTGTAAGTTGTTCTAATTGACTTCAGGAAGTGTTATCTGGAATGGCAGTTGTGAGTACACAAACACAGCAGACTTATCTGTCTTATCTAATTACCAGACTATAAAGTTCTGCTGACATTTCCTTTTGATAAACACAATACACTCCTTGCTTTATCTATCTATATTAAAGAAACAAAGTTCTCCTAAATCCAACCCCATACATGATTTCTACTAAAACAACATTATAAACCCCAAGACTAACAGAAATATCACAACTTTAACAGTCCTGAATTAAAATGATAGCTTCTCAGATGAAAAACATTATCTAATGGTGGTAGGAAACCACTACAAATCTCAATGTTTAAAGTGTGAATAAGCATGAAACAGATTTGACAGGTATTTATTAAACAAAAAGAGAGCTGGAAAAAGGAAACAAAGGGCAGCAATATTACAGGTATGCTTACATTTATTCACTGCTGCTGATGTGTTTAACTATGTTCAGGAGTGTAGAATCATACAAAGATATAGGTTGGAAAAGACCTTTAAAATCATCAAGTCCAACCATAAACCTACCATTGCCAATTCCACCATTAAACCATGTGCCTAAGTGTCACATCTGGACGTCTTTTATATTGTATATTGTTGTATATTATATGTCAGGGTTTTCCAATGAGGGTTGCCACAGCTGGCTGGACTTTCAGAGCTCAGTTTTGCACATGCAAACCCAAAAAAGGGTTTGGGATAATTGCGGGAAGCAGGACTTTCCACACCAAGCTTTGGTGCTGGAAGCTTGAAGGGAATGGCTATAAAGGAAAGGAGATTCTAAGCAATGCCTGTGGCTGTTTGATCTCCCCTGGTGTCTTCTGCTGTGAATGAAGACGTGGGTGGGAAGGGGCAAGAGGCAGCAGGGGCTGTTGCAGGAAGAGGTAACACAGGGCATTGTTTTGCCTGGGGAACCTCATTCTGGACAGCAGCAGGAAGCTAGAAGGGTCACAGAACCACACTGGTGGGGGAAGGTGGGTGAGGAACCTCCTAGACAGCTCTGCCAGGGACGTGTTTGAGCTTGAGCTTGGTGGGGAGATGGAGGCTCTGGCAGAAGACAGAACTGGCAGAGGAACACTACAACACCTGTAGCACTGGAATCCCAACTTGGAGGCCTCTGAGTTTCAATTTGCTCTGTGAGAATCAGGCACAAGGGAGCGAGCCGTGGTGGTTGGGAATCCTTTGACACCTGCACACACCCCACAGCCACTCTGTGCCCTTGTCCTGTGATGAATTAACCAGGGAATATCAAAGACTAGAGGCTGCACAGCTCCTCAGCAAAAGATATTGGATATTCAGTGCTTTTTAAACCTACATTTAGATTAAAGAAAGAAATGACAAGTAAAAAAGAAAAGCTGTGATACTACTCTGGAGTAAGCTGTAAACACACGTTGTGTAGATCAAATGTAGCCACCAAATTCTGGAGATGTTCCAAAGAAACCTTTTCTATCAGATAGAAAAGATACTAATTTCTGTCAAAAATGCTAAAGGAAGTGTTAATGATGAGAATAAACAACAGGTGCTGTGAGCAGCTGTTACTGATTAATGACTTGCCTTTTTTAAAATAGATTTTCTGTTGAGGGAATCAGAAATTTTCAGTAATGCTCCCTTGTCAGAAGTTTCAAGGAATGTTTTTTTCATTTTGCTAATAAAGTGCTGCCCCATTATTTCTAAGAGAAAACAGATTCAAGAATCAAGCTAAATGAACATTTGATTTTCAGGCCATCAAGAGTTGAGGAAAATGCAAACTATAATGCATAAATGACTTTCCTTTCTTTCTGTCCATTTCCATCTTGTGTTCTCTCACTCATTTTTGTTTGGTTTGGGGTTTTTTTTCCCTCTTTCCATCTCCCTCTTCCTGTTTACCTGAGGTATCTGGAGGGGGTGGTTCCAATGCTATGTGTATATTGCCCTGAAGTTGTCTTTTTATGAACACATGAGTGATGATGAGGTTGAATGTTACAAGAAAGACTGGCACTATGGCCATTTTTCAATGATGAAGTAATTTAAAAGTCATTGAGGACAGCTCAGTGAAAACATCTGCTCTGTGCCTTGGGGCCATGAGAGAAGCAAACAAAATAGTGCGATGGAAAACAATATGGAAAATACAGTAATATGTGTAATTATTTTTTATTTAATAATTTAATTTTTATATGCTTCTAAACCCACTTCAGAAACAATGGCAAGTACCATAACATCCCATTTTTCAGCACAAAAATGAAGGCACAGGGGCCACTACTCTGGCCCCTTTGAAGTCAGTGGCAGTGCTGGTACTGACTCAGATGGAGCTGGGATTCCTTACAGAAATCTAGGTCACCCAAGATTGCCTTTCCAGTAGTCTAGAGCCTCATCTCCCTGCATCCTAAAATGGACAGAGAGCCACAGCCAGTTCCCTTTGTGCATTTCAAATGGATTAGCTCCAAAGTGCAGAGAGTGGCCGTGAAGGTGGTGAGGCACATGGAAAGGCTTCCATGGCATGATAAAATGATGTTTCCTTACTGAAGAGTAGGTGAAGATGGAATATGACAACACATTCCATTGGCTTCTGCTATTGGTTGCTGTTAAAGACCAAAATGAGAGGACCTGAAACTGCATCAGGTTGACCAGTGGAATCTAGGGCCTGTGAACAACTTCAATGTTATTTCAAGAGCTTAGCATGCTTCAGGAAAACGTTGTTGTTTACATCAATAGTGAGGATCTCTACATTAAAACATTAAATAACAGAATACAAGTTTTAATATGCTGAAGCATAGCAGGAACATAGCTGGGACGTGTCATGTGTTACATACTCTCCCAAGGCTAGTTGCTGTCCTTACTGTTCATTAAAAGTCTTTGCCTCTTTCTTTTAAAGTGACTGAAACCATCACCAGAGACAAGATGCAGTATTGCATATCTGCCCAGGGAGGTGGTGGAGTCCCCATCCCTGGAGGTGTTTAAGAACCGTGTGGCTGTGGTGCTGGGGGACATGGTTTAGGGACCCTGGCAGTGCAGGGGGAACGGTTGGACTCGATGATCTTAGAGGTCTCTTCCCGCCAAATGATTCTGTGATTCTATTAAATAAACACAATGATTTGTTGTGGTTTAGAGACAGAGCTGAAGAGCTGAGATTTGCTTTCCTGCGGTTGGGGAGGTTTCAGAAGCTCTGACTTATCTTCATCTGATCTTGTTTTTGTCATTCCTCTGTAGATAATGTTAAAAATAGAGACATCATGCTACGACTTCCATGTACCAAGCTCCTTAATTATCTTTGCTCATATAAAGAAAACACAGCTATTTTGTAACAGAGCTATAACTGGGTAAGAATACAGCACTACTCTGTTCAGGACAAGTTACCTATGACAGGTTTGAAGAGAAAAGCAGATATAACTGTAAATATGAAGGGTAGAGGAGAAGGTTTTGGTTAGGTAAAGGTAATGGTCTTCAGTGATATGGGTGACAATGTTCATTAGCTTATGGCCTATGAGGATAAATCAGCCCCTGTTCACACTGTGCACAGGAGTACCTGCAGAATGTGGTTTGAGTTTTTTTTTTAATTTATTTAAGTTTATTTTTATCATCCACCTACTGTATTTCCTATCTGTAGCCACATGAAAGACTTTTATTTTTTTCAGCTGACATGACTGAAACAAAAAGTGTCTCTACATTTAGATTTGCCATGTGTTATGAACGAGCCATTTTACAGGGGTTCCAAGAAAGCATCCTGGGCTCAAGCAGTTTCAGAGAACATGAAGTGCTAACCCCAATGGATCTGTTTGGTTTTGCATGTTAGTCATCACCATCCCTGACTGCTTTAAAGATCTCCAAGACGTATTCCCTCTGCCCAAAGAAATCCATTCCACAGTTTTCAACATCCCTCTTTCCTCTTTAACAACCAGGATTTCAAATCCCTTTATCTGGAGACAAACAGAAAGAGTGTGCTTGTGGTGAATAATTTGAGCTGATATTCTTGCCAGCTGTTAAGGGACACATGCAAAAAAAAAAAAAAGAAAAGAAAAAAAGTCAATGACATCTGGTCAGCATTGATATTTCCTAACAGAAGTATTTGGTTCGGGGTGGGGAAGGGGTGGTGGGGGTAAAGAGAAATACCATCTCCATGCATCCTTTTGCCCCCTTTTGAAAAGTGAAAGTGATAGCATTGACCACAGCAACTGGAACCAAAATTGCAACTTACATCATGGGGAAACAGTGACATTACATTAGCCCATATTACACAATGGTTGAGCAGTTGCTTTCACACACTAAGCTTTCAACTTTAACTTTTTTTTCCCCTTAAGCTACACAATGGATTTTTTTGCTGAGTTGGAAAATATCAGGAGACAGGCAGAAAGCCTTCCTTTTGTTCCTTCATCCTGCCCAGCACCTCATCATAAAGATTTTTTCCCTTCTGTTCTGTTTTGCTTTCCCAACTTCCTTTCCCCTTTTCACCCTCCCCCACTTCTTTTTTTTTTTTTTTTGTCAAATAAATTGGCTAATTAACAACATTTCTTCTTTCCACTAAGTTGTGGAACCACGTCCTTTAACTTTATGAAGATGGCAACACTGCATCCTGGGTTGTTCTTGGCAAGCAGACTTGTAAACTACCTTCTGAGTACTTTGCTTCAAATGAAGCTTTTCTTGGCCTCAGACTGGGAGACGAGTTGACTTTACTTCAGCAGTAACTTCATCTTGCTCCTTCTCTGTTGGGCCTTTCCACGGAAGCACACCCAGCTCAAGTCAGTAGATAATAGAAATCCCAGAATGGAAACATATAAAAAAAGTTGTTTCCTGGGGTCAACAAAGGACAGGAAAAGAGCCAACAATTACTTAAATAAACGGTATTCAGAGAAACAACAACAACAAAAAAAAAACCACAAAAAAAAAACCCATCCCCCCCCAAAAAAATAGACATGCCTCTACAAATTGAGTTGAGTTACATATGACAGAAGAAATAGTTTAAAGCAACCCAGTGTTCATCCTGCTGAGGTTCAATATTGCTCGGAAAAGGAAATAAAATCCAAATAAAATTTGGAAAGCACTCACTCTTATAAATTCATATGGTGACCCCCTTCTCACTTCATAATCATACTCTGCTCTTATGTAGCACTTTTCATCCTAAGAGCAATAATGACTGCAGGGTGGGCATTTCCTGGGGAATAATGACTAGCTGAAAGTTAATGATTTTCTGGTGTACCTCAGACCAACAGCTCCTCCTGACTTGTCAGTGACTCTTCAAAATTAATCCCTACACTTCAGCTGTTACTGTTTATTAACATTAGGAATAGAATAGTGGTAGAATAACTGAGTTTTGTACTGTATGGTTATCTTAGAAGCAACACAGGAGGAAAGAAAGAGATTAATAGTGTGTTTAAACTGCAGGGGAAAGATGCAACATGAGGAATTCAGTATTTTCTGACTACTGACTACTATTTACAGTCAACATAGCAAAGATCAACCATACTAACAATTACTCTAGACATTTTTGGCTTCTTAGAGAAATCATAGGGAGACTGCAAGGGAGAATAGACAAGAAAATTTGCCCTGCTGGGAGTAAATGCTTTGCCTTCCTATCCAGAATGCTCAAGGTAAAATCCATGCTTGGCCATAGACAGAGGATCTGTGAATTCAGAGTGTGGGAAGCTGGTTGCTCCCCATCACTGGCTCAGCTGGCACAGGAAACTCTTCTGGGAGTTTCCTGGTTGGTAAAATGCAATGTTCTTTTGCAGAAATCTCTGTGAGGGCAGGAGATGGGAGTTGGGACACTGAGAAATCTGTGAGAACGGGGGGTCTGGCCCTTCTTGAGTGCCTGCATAAGGAAGGACATGTGAGGAGGTGCTGTTTATTTGCTGTGCCTCCATTTTCCACTGTGCTTTGGTGTTGGAGACTGGCTGTGGGTGAGGTGATCTGATATGGTAGACCTAGAGTCTTCATTAAAGGAAACTCTTCTACTATTCCCATAAAGACAAAACCCATCAGAATATATCACAGGAGCAGCTGAGCCACTCAATTATAGCTAAACTGCTTCATCCTAATTGTAATCTCTTTTTAGCAACGTTAGTTCAAATAGGTAAGATATGTAAGACCAAAGGAGATGAGGAATGCTTATGCCTCTAGTCTCCTATGGCACCACTTTTTTACCTTGGTAAGTCTTGTGGTTGAAATTCATGTATTGCAGAAGAGCAGTAAAAAGCCTTAGGTCCTTAGCTCAAAACAGGACTTCACTGGCATGCTGCTTTGTTCTGGCTGTATGTGCAGACACTGTCACTGTTGTATTAGAAACACCTAGTGCACTTTGAAGCAACAACCAAGAACTGAAGGAAAAATCCCCCTTGATTCTTGTATTTTGAATAACCTTAAATAAATAAATAAAATAAAATTAATGTGTTAAAATGCATAGAAATCAAGCAATAAAACTAATAATACTTTAATTAGGGCAAGACTATAGTTATATATTTATCTAAATCTATATCTGTATATCTCCAGATATCACCATATTCTGTCTCTTTGTATTAAATCCATCAAGTATGTTTTGTTTTGTTTGTTTGTTTTTAAGTTAGTGAAACTGAATCATTCCTTGATATTTTTGAAATTTTCTTATCTCTAGAAAATGAATTTCTAAGGCACTTATCAACAGCTATTATCTTCCTCAGGACTCCTCTGTCTAGCATTTCTTTTCAGAGAAGGGTGCTTTCACAGTCAGGATTGGGGTCTGACACTCCTGGGTCATAATTCTTACACTGACCAGAAATGAGGGCAAGATTTTTGGGCGAATGGTTTTGCTCCTATGATCCCATATCCAAAAAGGGAATTGTCACACTTCTTGTGGTGCTGTGGATACATACCTGAACATGAACATGCCAATGATTGTCTCCAAAACAAAGTAGAAATAGTAATGGGACCACTTCTATCGAGAACCAAGTGGCAACCTTACAGAGACTGTAAATAGAGATGCTTCAAAGAGCACACAACACTCCCAGTACAGTATAATCAGCACTTCAGGTGCAATGGCTTGGGAAGAAAAGTGTTGCATAATTAGGTGAGCATAAGTGGTGAGGTTCAGCAGTGAGTGGCAGTGAAAGCCTTTTGGATTCCTTTTTCTCTTGTAGTGCTTTGAGAGCAATCAGAACTATTTATTTAAGTTGGTGATCTCACGTGGTTGAATTTCAGTGTTATTGTCACTGGAGCAGCATTGAATTCTAGAGTGTCACAGGTCGACTGAACATGACAGCAGAGTTAGCAGGTGATCTGAAAGACAAGAAACACTTCTGCAGTAGAGTAGTGAAAATGCAGCTAGTCCCATCAGGAAGGTTGCCCAGAACTGTACTTAACTTTACAAGGATCTGCCTCAACTGTGTGCTAACAACTGACTGAATATTAATCTCATTTACATGACTCATTCAACTATAAACACCTTTAGTCACCAGTGAAGGATCAGGTACTAACACAACAGTGGCATAGGGTGGGATTAAAATCCCCTTTTCCAGAACCTTATACAAGAGCTAAACAAGCCTGAGGCACAAAGAGATTAATTCAGAAACACAGTTCCCCATTGCTGGGGAGGCACCAAACATCATCATTCACCTTTTGAGCTTCAGATCATGAGGTTCCTTGAAATTCCCCCATTGCCACAGGAACTTTATGTTCTTGGGGACAGGCACTTGCCTGCAGGTCAAGCTTACTGAACTTTAGAGACACCTACACTTTGCCTGAGTACCCTGACAGGGCTAATCTCCTGGTGTCTCTGGATCATACTAATGCACCCCAAGAGTATTAAGACTGTTAAAAAGGATGCCAAGTGTGGTGGAGCAGGTGCCTACTAAGCACACAAAGACAGAGAAAAAAAGTGGGTGTAGAAGGATGAAACGTATGATTTACAGCCATAATAGTTTGCTGATCAACTGGTGGCAGCAGAAGTGATGCAAATCACAGAGTGTTAGGGGTTGGAAGGGACACCTAGAGATCATCGAGTCCAACCCCCCTACCAAAAGCAAAACCCATCCAGATGGGTTTTAAAAATTATCTTCCCAGCTGAGGATTATGGGGGGAGGAAGGCAAATATACTCCTATATTGTCCACTCCACAGAGAATGCAGTTGAAGATGATGTCATTCATGCGAGTAACACATCACCCATAATCCCTGATGGTCAAGCTGATAGCCAAAATTAAAATGAAAAATATTAAAGGAGTGAGAAAACAAATCCTGTTTTACTTGATGGAGGTAAAGCCTGACCTATCCAAACCAGGAACAAACTCAGATAACTTCTGGGAAGTTCGTGTGGCAAGTTCTGAAGAATGAGAATGTGCTGCAAAAAAAAGCCTGACGGGGACAATTTGCCAGTAATCTGTGACTATATGATTGCTGTGAAAACTCAGGAACAAAACAGTTTTGCATAAGAAGCAAATTAAGCCTGACCTTGGAGAACCTCACAAGCAAGTGAGGATTAGCACTAACAGAGGCTATTTTGGGTCACAGAGGGTCTTCAACTGTAAGATATTTCCAATTTTTCTATTCTTCTTTTCCTCTTGATGCTTTCTGATCTTCAGCTGCAATGCAGAGTGCCTGACATGGCAGTGAGGTCAGCTTCAGCAGGTAAGATCAAAGTCTGAAGGCAGAGGCAGCCCCACACTGTGCTCTCTGCCTAACTCTTTTTCATTAATGGAGGGACAGACCAACCATCGCTTCAGTTCTTGGCACATAGGCAGTGGGGAAAAGAAATCCTCCCGTGCAGATTTTTGCAGAAACACGGGGGGATCTCTGCTCCTCGCTCTGGCCACTCATCTTTTTGGTGATTGCAAGTAACAGAAAATCCCAGTGTGTGTGTGTGGAGAAGCCTGTGTTGTACAGTAGGTGGCTGGGGTCACGGAGCGTGTGCACGGCCCGAGTGGCAGTGTACGCCCGGAGCAATGTGCACTTACAATTAGTTGAATTTCACTGTGTTGGAGATGGAAGCTGACAGGCCACCACACAAAACCTCCCCGCAGCCAGACTCATGCTGAGATCCAGAGCGGAAAAGGATTTTAACTGAAAGGCTTTGAAGGCTTTAAATATGGAGGCAGTGAATTCATGCACTGTTTACCTTTGCAGTCCTGCCTTTGACTGTCTCATTTGGTTTTAATGAACTAGGTGGTCTCATGCAATTCCCAATTACTGCAAAACTTCAGTCCCCTAAACTCCGTAGTTTATAAGTTATGAATATTCACTGAGGCTCATCGAAATTCTGAGGAGAGGGCAATATTGCAATATTTGGACAGAAACTGCTGAAAAAAGGGATATCCTCACAGAACTGTCTATTATAGGGTGTAACAGCTTCTGAACAAACGTGTTGCTGGCTCCACTGAGGTATTGAGTTGAAAGGACCAGAGGTCTAAGCCACTGTAGAAATTGCTGTTTCCAACTGAAATGCCATTTTTTTGGCAGCCTATTTATTCCACTATTGATCTAATCTCTGAAAAGATCAAATTATTCAGAGGGAGGTCGGAGACCTCATGGGTGCAATTCATGTTTCTACCTGCCCCTGAACATTTTGTTCTGGTTTGCATTCTAAGACATGAGGGCTGTTATATAACATACTGGTATGTTTTAGTTAACAAATCCATACTATATGAATGGCATTCCTCATTCCTCACCCTTCTGTGAGTCACAAACCTTATATCCCACATATACTGTGGAGATGGACTTATCCCACTTTTGCCCCTTCCTTGCCTGTGTCAGAACATCCACCCCAGCTCTTTATCCATGTCAGTAAAATTCATCTTGCACCTACCCTACTGGCAGACCTCTGAGTAAAGTGAGCTTGGATTAAACAGAGAAAGAATCCTAGGGAGTACAAGTCTACAAAAAAAAAAGCCTAGCTAGCTCAGTTGTCATAACATGTAGCTCTCGTTTTCAGTCCTCTGACTACAGCCTGCTCAGGATGAAGTGGGACCAGTGTCTGTTAGAACATTACTTCTTCCTACAGCTTTCCAAATCATTTCAGCCAGTGGGAAGGCAGCAGCTCTCTCAGATTTTGGAGCTATCCTGAATATTCTAACTCTTCATACTCTGAGCTACAAGAGAATTCAGTGTACACAGACAGCTTAGGTATTGGTCATTGTTCATTAGTGTCCAGATTGAAGTTGCTAAAATTTTCCAAGTGCTTTATTTTCTTGACAGCAATATGAGACATCACCAATGAAAACTGGAAAGGAATTCCCTCCATTCAGACACATCTCTTATTTCCCTCCACTGCTAGATAAATGGAGTGAGAGTACATGTGCTGGTGGGGGACTATTACCAGCCTTCCACACAGACTGCCTCCAGCCACGACCTGTCTGATAACAGAAAGGACACAGGAGCTCAGAAGGGCACCACAAGAGAGATCATCATGCCTTTTTCTTTAGCATCTTGAGGTGTCGCTTTCCCTAGTGCCTGGTTTGCCAAGCAACAGAGATGCTGAATGTGTGTACTGAAAAGGACATTTGTGTATAAGTGAAAGAGGAGCATATAGGGGAAAGACAGTTGTACAAGTTGTACTTACAAAACACAGGTTTCTCCTAATAATTTCAGATTCATTTTCTTACTTGTCCCTATCCCATGCACCTATGTCTCATATCTGTAATATCACACAATCTGTTCACTGGAGTGCAGTGTTGGGAGCAGCTCACTCCGATGTCAGGAAATCCATGTGCAGCATGGATCCTTCGGACCTCACCCTCTTAGACTTCTGTGTGTACCCTTGAAAGGGGAAACAGATACTCACAAGGATGATTTTCTACTTGTCAAGGCTTCATTTCACAGCTTTGCCAGCAGTTCTGACACACTTCACTGCTTTTCCTCTTGTCTGCAGTGGCAGGCACAGATTTAACTTGTGGAAAACCTCACAGAGCAGACTTTAGAGCACCTATTGCTGCCCCAGTTAGGCAGACCACCTGGCATCTCTGATGTCCCATGGCAAAATCACTGTTCCCAGCAGGCATCTGAGGGACACAAGGTGTCTGTAGCTTAAAGAGTAATTGGAAGTCTCCCTCATAATAATATCTTCATAATACATTCTGTCCTGGCATAGGGGATGTATCAGCTTCTCACTGAACTGTATCTGCTATCAGAAACACCAATAAAATTAATTATTAAAACTATCCTCTCTAGGATAGTCACTGCGTCAGGTTCCCCCTCATATGAGGTTGTTTCATTAAAAATTGAAATTCTCTGAAGATGTTATTGAAGTCCTTTGGACATGCACATGTGAGTGAACCCAGATGCCCTTCCACTGACATCAGTAGAAATTTGACATAGACAACCCTGCTCCTGTTTTGCAGGTAGAATTATAACTACAGCCCCTCAGGCCTTGGGCACTGGGCTTTGTAGCTTGATGGGTCCTTTCAGAGTCCCATGCTCGGACAGCCACCTTCCCATGGAGCCACCAACAAAAGATGTTACCCACTTGCAATGAACTGCAGGGCTGAGGCCTTACTTACCCACATCTTCCCCAAGAAACCAGTGTTCACAAGAGGTCTTCACCACTTCAGAGGTCACCCCTTTGGCCCCAGGTCTTTTGTTGGTTCAAAGAGCAGATGTAGTGCAGGCAACAGCAGTACCATCTTCCCCCAGCGTCCCCCAGCACTCACCTGGAGGGAGCAGCTGAACGAGAGGGGGAGGTGGTTCAGCCCTACTGCTTTTTCCATTCTTCAGCCTTTTAGCTGAGCTGGCCTTAGAAAAAGTACCAATTACTGCCACTTGTAGCAATGGCCTTGATGATGGGGAGAGCTGTCAGATGGGAAGTGGACTGACACAACCAGTTCATTTCACATAGGTCAGCAAACAGCCATCAGATTAAAATGATTTTTGTTCGCTATCGACCTGGGCTCGATTGGAGCCAGTGACCCGGAGATGAAAGGCTCAGAAAGAAGGGTTTCTATTTTGTGTATGGTCACACATCACTTCTGCCTCCACCTCACTCATTTTCTTGTCCAAAACTCTTTCTTTTCTCTTTCTTTTCTCCACCCCAAAAATTATAAATCCATCCTCTACTCTTTTAATTGCAATGCACCATATGGGGATCTGTTGAGGTTTTGTTAAGGCTTCAGTAATCTATTAGTCATTCCCTTCTTTGTGTTACAAAAGATCTATCCTTCAAGAGGCATGTATTGATTTCAGCATTTCTGCAGCTTGTTTGAGTTTGGAGGGCACTTTGTGAAGTAAAGCAGAGCCTGGTTTGAAATCAACAAAGATAGCAAAAGAGCATGAACAGTATCAGCAACGATCTTACAGAGAATTCAACATGCAAACTATATAAGGAAAAGTGAAATGAGTGGGAAAGGAGATACACTGATAGCCCAGATCTCCTTCTTTTGGGGAAGAAAAGAGTGTTCTCTTGGCTCTGAAATGTCTCTACTATTTTTTTTAAACATATGCCACTTTTTAGTTCTGCCTTCTCACAGTCTTCTTTCTCTTATTTCTTATTTTTTGTTTCTTTGCCTTTTCCTACAATATATAAATGAAGCTTCTAACCTTTTTTTTGTTTGTTTGGTGGTGTTTGTTTGTTTTAGGAAAAAGGACACATACTGGGAAGTTAGTATGCTTAACCTTTTTTTTTTTTAGTGTTAATATATTGTTCCAAACCTTCTCCATTTATCATTTGTTTGAGAGAACTCCCCCTTCATCTACACTTGTGGTGAAGCCCCACTGTAATAACAGGACCCTCAAGATTCTCTTGAATTAGGATCTTTGTTTCTTATTGATTTCACAAGATGCTCAGAAAACTTACTTTCCTTTTATCACATGGATAACTTTTTCTTTCTCTGCGAGAGACCAAACAAAGATGATATAAATGGGACCTGAGCAGAATTTTAGAGCTTAAAAAACCAGTAGCAATAAACACGGGGGACTCTGTGATGTCTGTCCTTGCCATGATCATGACATTAACACCCATTTTTTAAGGATGGCAAAGAATATATACATAAAAATGCTACATTCTCTCTTCTCCTAAATGAATAGTGCAAATATGGCAGCCCACTGCTTAAATCAATGTAATTTTCAGGCATTCAGCACAAGGCATTTTCCTAGGACCATATTCGCCTGTAAAATTAATTATCTGTGATAAACTATTCATTTTGATTAAACCTGTAATCCATCCCCTAAAACACTGGTTATTATCATCCTTGGTACAGTTAGGCAGTATCATCATCATCCTCACCACCATAATTACCATATGAATCGCTGGTAATAACTGATTTTGTTGGGCTAATTGCTCCTTTGTCATGTCTGCTGTTGCCATTTCCAGCACATGGGTGATGGTTGAAGACCAGGGAAGGGCAGTGGTTAATTCCTCCAGACACTTGCATTTAGCTCCCAGAAGTGTGCAGACACCAGCCCTTGTTCTGAAGCTTTCAGCACTGAAAAGCTGGAGCTAGCTCACGCTGATCCTTGGCTCTTTAGAGGGAGAATAGAGCCTTTTGAGAGTGAGCCCTTTTTATTCAGGTAGAAACCCTGAAAACATGGACCCCAGAAAAATCTTCCTGGAAGACACCTTTTAATAGATTTCAAGATCAATCCATAGCACTGCACCAAGGCAGGACCATCTTTACCTACGTGATATATTTCCCTTCCTGACACAGATCACTCCCAGTGACCCATTTGGGTGGTTTACTGTCACAATTGTCAAAAAACTTTCCTAATGGGCTCATGAACTGGGGCTGTGGAGAGTAGGTTATTGTCTTCTTTCTTTAATGCTAGCCTTTCTCTTATTTGAAGACTCTTATCCTGACACTTTTCTCATTGTGATCACCCAAAATTAATCAGCCTTCTCTCATCTTCTTTGGGCTTCCTCCAATTTCTGTGCATCTTGCTTCAACAGTGATACTCAAATTTACACAGAGCACACCGATGGTGACCCAATTATGGGACTGTCATACACTGACAATATGTATTTATAACATGCAGAATACAATATTACACATTATTATAATAAAGACTATGAAAATAGATATATTTCCTTATATATATAAGAAT
>VYZU01040987.1:208110-283512 GCA_013401355.1 Ceyx cyanopectus | reverse complement strand
TATATTATATATATAATATATATGCATGTATAAAATCCTTATATATCCTTATGTTGATACAAGCCAAATTAATATAGCAGTGGCATTATTCATTAAGAAGATACACTAACTGCAGTCTGGCACAGTCCCAGCATGAGGCTGGCACCTGTGGCTTTACCAGTTGTTTTTCTTAGGAAGAGTGTTATTTTGTCCTTGGAAAGCTGCTAGGTTAAATCATGGTGCCTCTTTCCTTGGAGATTTCACTTCCATCATGAGAAAATTTTGAGCCTGTTTTGAATTCTATAAACGGAATGGTTTCTGATGAATTGTATAGCAATATTTTTTTGCTGAGATATCTCAGGAAATGTATTTTTGAGTGTTTTTTTGCCCATCTCTCATTTACAGAGTATACAGACTGCATGACTTGATGGTGTGGTGGCTGTGTGATACTCTGCTTGTTCAGTGAGGTACCTGGACCATGGCAGCTGCAAACTGGAAGCTGTGGCTAGAGGGATGCTAATGCAGAAGAAACCACCTTTGATCCATGCAGCACTAACAGAAATGAATGGCTGCTAGAACAAAGTTTCCTTGTTTTTTAGTGGTGTGGAAAGAGTTTGTGCTTGCCTGGAGTGTGGGCAGAGTGAGCTTGTGTCAGCCTCCACAGCCTTTTGCAGCCAAACCCTAAGAGAGTGATGCAGAGTCTAGGTATTTCTTTAATATGTTCTGATTCATTTCAGAAACTCTGGCCCCTGGAGCTTTTCTGAAATACTGGCCAACCAGTTGTCTCCCAGCTTGAGTGCTGTGGCCATCCAGGGAGCAGCTTTATGGAGCAATCTGCACTTTAGAGTGCATGCAGCTAAGGTGAATGTTTACAGCACCTTGGGCCTGGCAGAAATGTGAATGCCTGTCATGAGTCTCTGATCCACAAAGCCTGAGATGTTCTGTGCTGGGAGCTGCCAGACTCCAACCACTGCTTCTCCAACCAGGCACTGGCTTGCAAGACCACAAAATCTGGTACTGTTCAACAGAGTACTGGTGCCCAGATAGAATGGGTCCACAAACAGGACTCTAATTCTGCAGAAACATGAACAACAACAGAGGCAGCACACAACACAACTAATTATGGAGTAGTTAAAGCTTGGAAAAGTGCTTATTGCTCTGGGTTGTGCAATTGTCTGAAAATGTTCAACGTATCAACAAAGTCTCTACTACTGTGTTTAATTCATTTGCTGGTTTAGTTTTTAGGCACAGCTTCTTTCTGCAAGATATTTCTGGGTAAACCAGGGTTTGCATGGTATGTGGACCAAAGCAAACTGTGTGGGTGCTGGTCAATGGAAATTGCAGAGTTCTGTTCAGTTTCGTGACTGTCTGCTGCAAAGGGAAGCTCGGTCTCTGTCTGCAATATTAGGAATAGTAAATTATGCAATAATAATAATAAAGCAGCAATGCTATAGAGCATACTTTTTCCTTATTTATTTGCAAGAACACTTAGCTTCAGTCCTTTGTATAATACTCTGTTGGGCCACAGGTGATGGCTATAAGAGGAATTAGAGATGGACAATGTGGTCACTCTTCTTAAAATCTAACAGTTTTATTTAAAATTTGGCAAAGAGTTGCTGTACAGCATCTTGGCTCCAGTATTGCCTAATCCCTATTTTGGCATTGTTTCCATGAAGCTCAGACATGGGGATTTGGCATCAGTGTCCAAGATGTTTCTCCTCTCACTTTTCTCCCACTGTTCCCCACCAGCTACACTGGAACAAGAAATAATGACATCTTATGTGATCCAAGTGAGGAAGTCAGAGTAGTCTATGGTAGGATAAACTCATGAGTTTAAGGCATATGTGTGAAAACTAGAAAAAAATTATTCTATTTTCTTTTTCTATGAGTTCTTACTTGTATATAAGGGAGAATATAGGACAAGAGGCATTGGGTGCAAGTTGGAGCACAAAAGGTTTAGGGGAAACACAAGGAAAACCTTTTTCTCAGTGAGGGTGACAGAGTATGTGTGTATCTCCCTTCTTCTTGGAAAGAGGACTGCTTTCCATAGACTAAAAAATAAGTTTGTGATTTCTTAGATTTCCTGTAGGGAGTCTACCACAGTGTTGCTATGCCAAATATGAAGTACATTTTTAGAATAAAAATGATGTTATTTTACTGCTACTGTGTGCTTATAAGAAGAAACAATAAAACATTGGCAAAATAGAGAAAGCAGTAGTCAGAAATAAGAAATTGCAATGAAATTGTTAACAAAGGATATAATGAAGGATGAAATGCAGAAAATAGGTAAGGGAAAACCAAAGCTGAGTAAATCTCTATCTGGAGCTGCTGAAGACAATAAAGAGGATTTTTTAACTAGAGAAGGAATGAAAAAAAAGTCCCAAAGATGGGATGTAAATATTAGCAGATGGAGATGACAAAAATTGATTGCCTGGATGTGGATAAATAAGCATTTCACAGCTTTTTTTTTTTTTCTTTTTCTCTTCATGTACTTCTATTTTATGAAGATATAGAATCTCTTTCAGACACTGGGTTACTGGAAGGAAAGGCAGGTAACATCTTTTAGTGATAATCACTTATAAACCATCAGGGCTCAGTAACTAATACCCAGAAGTTTAGAAACCATTGACTGAGGAAATCTTCAGCTTGTTGACATTTATTTTCTGCTCATCTCAGAGTACCAAGGATATTCCTGCTGCACAGAGTGCAATTGACCTACTGAGAGTCAGAGGGCAAGTAAGATGACCCAAGTAACAGTAGCTCAATTAGCCTCCCATTTATCTGAGGGGAAATAATGCCTAGACTGATACAGGTTTTAATCAATAAAGAATTAGAAGATGGAAATATCTTTAGATTAATGACACCAAAAAGCTGATCTTGTCAAATAGCTTCAACTCCTTCTTCAATGAGATTTTCAAAGTTCAACTTTTAAAGTCAACTAGAGAGGTACAATGTATTTCCTAAGTATTCATACTATATGAGGCTGGAGCACCTCTGCTACAAGGATAGGCTGAGGAAGCTGGGATTGTTCAGCCTGGAGCAAACTCCAGGGGGATCTTATAACTGCCTTCTGATACCTGAAGTGAACCTACGAGAAGGCTGAAGAGGGTCTTTACAAGAGTGAAGTTTATTGACAATGGGATGGAGGCACCATCAGCACGTTGGCAGCTGACACCAAGCTGAGTGGTGCTGTGGAAAGGCTGGAGGGAGGGGATGGCATCCAGAGGGACCTGGATAGGCTGGAGAGGTGGGCCCAGGGGAAACTCATGAGCTTCAACAAGACTAAATGCAGGGTCCTGCACCTGGGTCAGAACAACCCTCACTATCCATCCAGGCTGGGGGATGAGGGGCTGGAAAGCAGCTCTGCAGAAAAGGACTTGGGGGTGTTGGTGGCTGAGAAGCTGGCCATGAGGCAGCAGTGGGCACTGGCAGCCAAGAAGGCCAATGGCAGCCTGGGCTGCAGCAAGAGAAGTGTGGGCAGCAGCTGGAGAGAGGGGATTCTGCCCCTCTGCTCTGCTCTGCTCACACCTCCCCTGGAGTATTGCAGCCAGCTCTGGAGCCCTCAGCACAGGAGAGACATGGAGCTGCTGGAGCAGGGCCAGAGGAGACACAGAGATGCTCAGAGGCTGGAACAGCTCTGCTGTGGGGACAGGCTGAAGGAGCTGGGGTTGTTCAGCCTGGAGAAGAGAAGGCTCTGGGGAGATCTTGTAGCCACCTGCCAGTGCCTGAAGGGGCTGCAGGAAGGCTGCAGAGGGGCTGTTTCCAAGGACCTGGAGTGAAAGGACGAGGGGAAATAGGTTTAGATAGGATCTTAGCAAAGTTCTTCAGTATGAGGGTGGTGAGACTAGTATAGATCACCCAGTTGGATTGTGGATGTCCCCTCCCTGGGGGTGTTCAAGGCCAGGGTGTTTGAGGCCTTAAGCAACCTGATCTAGTTGAGAGGTTTCCCTCCCATGGCAGGGAGGTTGGATTAGATGATCTCTGAGGTCTCCAGCCCGAGCCATTCTTTGATTTCATGGGACACTAATGAAAACCAAAGTTCTGGAACGTATCACTGGGTCATGTAGTAAATAGATTAATGCTAGATACTGGCCTGTATTGAAGTGCAGTTGTCCCCATGTAATTATCTTTCAATGAGATTGTTCCTAATGTACTTGACAGTGGACAGATGCAAGTCTCATTCTGCTCATTTTGGAGTAAAAAATATCCCCTCTAAATAAACATTTACATAGAAAGATTAGTAGAATGGTTGGGAACACAGCAGTCATGCAGCAATATGATCATGTCACACAAACACAGTGTTTTTAAAACTGCAAAATGGTGCAGACTTAGGAGGAAAGAAGACTGGCCACTCCTTTAGAAAATGGGGTTGGCTCCTGGTATATGGCAATTTTGGAAAGGGCTGGCACTCACAGTGAACAAAATGCCTGAGCACAGCTATGATGAAGAGGTCAAAGCAGTTCTTCTGTGCCTGCACAGGATTAGTAAGTGAAAGTAGGCAAACTACACTCAATAGCAAAGAAAGATCAAGAAAGTGGCTTCCAAAGAACAACCTAAGGAGAAAAACCAGTGTACGTTGTCCAAAAGAATGACATAAAGTCAAAAAGATTTCAAAGAAATCTACATCATTTCACAAGATGAAAATACTAGTTTTTAGCAGGCTCTTTTACACCAGTAGAGCAAAAATCAGGCAAAACCAAACATTGAAGCCAGACCCTCCCAAATGAGAAACTAGGCACATGTTTTTGAAGAGTGAAGATCATGAAAAAACTGGCACACACTACTGCAGGAGGTAGTGGTTTACAATTTTATATATTTTTTTTTAAATTTCATCTCATTAGGACAGTGTGGGTGATCTGTTTTAATCAAATACAGGTAATTAGGCTCAATATGGGAATAACAGCATGAAATATGATGGCATATGGTATGTAGAAAATCAGAGCAGATGATCTAACAATCCCTGAGGTCTTTGACTGTGAAATTATCAAATCTGTCCAAGCAAATTTAGTGCTAGCAATGTGCTGACCTCCAAATCCAGGCTTGGCCCAGGAGAGTAATGCCTTTGGACCTAGGCAGATCAGCCTGCTGTTACTGCAGACTTCACAAGTGGATCCTGGAAATCACTGGATTTATTGAACTAATGGAACATTGAACCTGGACCAGTTTACAGTATCTGCCACCATCTGATGGGTCTGGGGAAGCTGAAGGGGATGGTAGCAGCAACAGATGTTTTCCACTCAGCAGTGGCTGCATATGGAGACAGTGGTAAATGTAGAAAACAGCAAAATCAGTGGGAGGAGTCTCATTGACTTAACTGGGTTTAGGATGAGGCAGAACCAGGATCATGATGTTTCCTCTTATTTGTATAGGAACAATTCAGATGCAGAGGAAGTGATACAAGGTTTAAGATAAATATTATATTCATGCTGCACATGGAAGATGATGGTGTGTTCGTTCTCAGTGGCTAATACCTGATGAAAGCTCCTCTCTGAGATGTCAGACATATTTTTAGCATCTCCTATGTTGTAATATAATCTTTGCTGGCATCTGTGTAGCAGGTCCTGGTCTTTGCTATAAAGCTGGGGAGAAAAAGCAAGAAAAACTAAAGAGCATTTAAGATCTAATCCAAGGTAACAGGAGACAGAGACCACCAAGCCCAGACTAACACACAGACACCTCTCCTATTCTCCTTGATGCCACAGAGTAAATGACCCTACAGCCTGCTCTGGCAACAGGACTGTCCCCTTCCATCTGAATGATGCTCCAGCATGTGGTGTGGTGTGGAGACAAGTTGCCCTCTCCAGGCTTTGCCAGCAATGCTCACTTCTCCTTCATTGTTCATCCCAGGAAGATATTAAAACTAATCAAAGCCATCTCTTTTAGCAGGCACTGTGTGTCTGCACAGAGAAAGAATGGAATGAGTTAGAGGTAGGGCATCAGCCACTGTGCTGGATTTCCTGTCTTTTGTGGTCAGCCTATCTTACAACATCCAGACATTATTTCCAGGCTGATACAGATTTGTAGTTATTAATGATTTTAGGGTATGTGGGGGCTAGTCTCTTTTGTGTGAAGTTTTGGTTTTGTTGTTTGTTTTGCCTTTTTTTTTTTTCCATGTTCTGTTGTTCTGGCTGCCGCAAACACTTGTGCCTGGAGAAAAAAAGAATTAAAATGGGGGAGAAAAAAATAGATCAGCCTCTATCAATTGGCCTGTTCAGCAAAGAAGGAATAGATTTTACTCTAATCTGTACCATTAGCATAACAAGAGAAATGCTGGAGCTGTTGTTAATAACAGCAGAGGTTGTTTAAGTCAAGCATGTGTTTCAGCTCCACAGGCTGATTAATCTTGTCACCAATTTTTTTTTTTTGGGTTGTTGTTCAGAAAACTTTTCACTGGAAGCAGAGGGGAAGGGAGGGGGAGGGGAGAAAAAATAAAAATAAAAAAAAAAAGAGACAGCAGAATAGCCACGTCCCCGCCTTCAAACCTGTCTCTGTGTCTATCCTTACTTCTGCCTGGATTAGTCGACATAAAGCTGTTTTCTACAGCCAGGGCCCTCAATGGCAAGTTAAATTCAGACAGATTGTGAGGAGTGGAGAACATGGGCCTGAGAAAAGGGACCTGGCTCCCGCCCTGACCCCGCTTTGTTCCCCTGCCGTGGTCACCTGCCACCTCGCACAAAGGCCTGAGCCGCCGCCGCCGCCCTGACCCCGCCTGGCCCCATTGGCTGCCGCCCTGCTGTTGCCAGGGAGGGAAGGCTGGGGAAAGCGAGGAAGAGGCCAGGGAAGGCCAGCAAAGGCCAGAGGAGGAGGCCATCAAGGCTGGGGAAGCCTGGGGGATCGGATCCCAGCAAACCCGGTTGGCCCAGCTGCTGGGCACCGTTTCAGGGTGGCTGGGCAGAGAGCTGGTGCACGGAGGAGGCTGCTTGTGGTGTGAGGCAGCTGCTGCTGTCAGAAGAGGTCTTAACCACAGAATGCCAGGGGTTGGAAGGGACCTAGAAGATCATCTAGTCCAACCCCTCTGCCAGAGCAGGGGCACCTAGACCAAGTCACAAAGAATCTTTCCTGGCCGGGAATGGAACCAGGCCGTGGCAGTGAACGCTGCTGAATTCTAACCCTAAACCACCATGGCATGTGGCTGTTGTCCCTCATCCCAGTCTCCTCCTCCAGTAACACCTTCCCAAACCAAGAATAAGCCTCTTCTGCTTCTGCTTCACTTTATTTTAATCTCTATTTCACATGGTGGGAGCTGTATCTGCCTGGTTAAATTAAAACCAAAGAGGCAGTGGGTGAGTGAGAGCAGGCTCCATCTCAGGATTGCTATCAAAACCTACCTGGGAATGGCAAAAGTGTTGGTTTTTTTTCTAGTTTTCATATGGCACTGCTTGGAGGAGAAGAAACAACAGATCCTAGCCTAAATACCTTACTCACCCATAATAAAGGAATTTTGTCCATACTTGTTCCTGCTGCTGAAACAGGGAAAAAGTATTGCTGCCTCCTTTCAATGTTTCTTGATTCTGGAAAACATTTGTACAGACGTTCGTTTGTAAACATGCCAGAGATGCTTTTCTTTCAGGCAAGCTGCTGGCAGGCATGAAGTTAGCTCTGATTCATAATACTGGTGAGGCACAGGTCTCTTGTTGCCATCAGAGGGGCAGACTGAACCCACCACCACCCACAGGAGCTGTTCACTACTTCAGCCAGACCACAAGCAGAGAGGAATCAAACCAAAGAAAAAGAGAGTCTCTCAGATTGACATGAAATAGGAAAAGATGTCTGGTGAGGCTCACTGAAGCAGTGTTATGCCATTAGGTTGCAAATCTCTTTCTGCTGAAAGCAGTGCCTCCTTATATCATGCCTGGGATTTGCTGTGTTTTAGTGAAGGTCTCAGGAAGGTCATAGTGTCCTTACACACAGAATCACACACAGAATGTCAGGGGTTGGAAGGGAGCTAGAAGATCATCTAGTCCAACCCCCCTGCCACAGCAGGGGCACCTAGACCAAGTAACCCAGAAATAGATCCAGGGGGGGCTGGAATGTCTCCAGAGCAGGAGACTCCACAACCTCCCTGGGCAGCCCCTGCCAGGCTCTGCCACCCTCACTGGAAACAAGTTCTTCCTTGTGTTTCCCCTCAACCTCTTGTGCTCCAACTGACTCCCATTGCCTCTTGTCCTGTCACTGGATGACACTGAGCAGAGTCTGGCTCCATCCTCCCTGCACTCACCCTTAACATATTGACAGACACTGCTGAGCTCCCCCCTCAGTCTCCTCTTCTCCAGGCTAAAGAGCCCCAGCTCTCTCAGCCTCTCCTCAGCAGGGAGATGCTCCACTCCCTTCAGCATCTTGGTGGCCCTGCATTGGACTCTATCCAGTAGCTCTCTGTGCTTCTTGAACTGGGGTACCCAGCACTGGACACAGTATTCCAGATGGGGTCTCACCAGTGCAGAGTAGAGGGGGAGAAGAACCTCCCTTGCCCTGCTGGCCACACTTCTCCTAATGCCCCCAGGATGCCATTGGCCTGAAGGGTAGGTCTTACCTTGTCTCACCTTGTTACAGGAAATAATAAGCAAAGAGCTTCTCCTGTGACACAGCTGTCAGTAAAGGATTCTGGATGCTAATGGCAATCACAAAGAGTAGGGTTGGTGTCTCACAGAACTGCAGACTCAGAAATGCTGGTATGTTTGCAGAGGAACTTCCCCAGCCAACCTGGGAGGAATTTGTAGCTTGAAATTTGTCATTCAAAGCATTTGTATATTGCAAATTACAATTTAATATTAATAATAATGAATAATATTAATTGCAAATTAATGGCTGCTGGGATAATTTTATTGCTTTTCATCTATGGATATGAAATGTTTTATAGAAGTGGGTGACATACAGTTTGTACCTTTTTTTTTAAAAAAAATAATAATTTTCTCCATGTAAATCTGCCTGTGCAGGTTTTGCAGCCATTGTAGACACCAGATGCTCTAGGTAGCCTCTTTGTTTCCCCAAGCTCATCCTGTCTTAGAGACAGAAAAGTTGTGAGTCACCCAGCCATGGTTTTCCTTCTGTTATCTGTTGCCTCTGGAAAAAGAGTGCAGAGAAGAACCTGATCTTGGATTAAGCAATGCATTTTTTATTGGTTTTAACCAACAGCAGCTTGGAAGATCTGTTACCTAACATCATACTTGGCTTAGCTCCTGAAGTGCCTTATTCCACCTGCCTGCACAGAGATAATGTAAAACAGTTTTAAATCAGACTTCCTCATTTAAGTTTATTATAACAGTGAAAATGGACTTTAAATAATGACCAGAAATGTGAATACAAGATGGACTGATGTCAGAGTATCATGTCTGTGCAATACTTGTTCTTTACATTCCCTCTGTGATGGTATTATAGATGGCACAATTAGAGCAGATAGGGTAAAATTATCTCCAATATTTTGGTCTGCTCTTAGATGGATTTAAAAAATCAGTGAATTATCATTATTGCTTCCAGAGTCAACCACCTTGCTTACTTTAAATACTAAAAAATTATGAATACCTCTGAGAGGATATAGGTATGACTCCATACATAATAAGTAACCTTAAATTAATGAAAACTTAAAAAGAAAAGGATTAAAAAACCCCCAAACAGATACATGGATGCATCTGGAGAGATAAAACATCACACATGTCCTACGTATTTTAGGAAGAGATATTTACAATTCTTATACAGATGCAGAAATTGCCACAAATGCAGCTATAACTGATACCTGCATTATCTGAAATTCCACACTGCTACAAGTGATCTGGGGTGAGTGGGAGGGGCACATACACACGAGAGCTGTGATGTCTATTTTAACCACACTTTAAGTGAACAGAATTGACTTAAAAATCCAACTTCTAGGAACTGGGTGATCTTTTAAGTGGGGTTTGGTCAGAAGGTACATAAAGGCAATAACTTCACAGAGTTGTAAACATGGTTTACTAGTAACATCTGCTGTGCTTTCTTTCTCCTTGCCCCATAGTGGGCTATTCCGAGCTGACACCAAGGATATTGTGGTGAGTTAAAAGTGGCTCTCTGGAGACTGGACTGTTCTGAGCTTACAGTCTCTTACTCCCCAGGTTCCCAGGAGAAGAGTTTGACACACTAACTTTGACAGAAGGCCAAGGCAAGGTGACAGCTTGGGACGCCTATGTCCATCAGAAGTCTCAGCCTGTACCCCACTAGCAGAGGGTATTTAAAGCTCAGACACATCAATAATAGCACTCACACCCGTTTGGTTAGGGTGTTTAATAGCCGTGGCAGCAATCAGGAGAAAAAACAATGCATCCTTTATAATATATTTAAAAGAATTTAAACTGCTAGTTAGGACAATTTTACTTTTTGTCTTGTTGTTTGTTTGTTTTTAAACCTTGAATTTACTCAATCCCAAACAATTGTTATTGTAAAAGAAATGAAAAAAAAAACCAAACAACCCACCAACCAAACAAACAAACAAATAAATTCTGTTTCACTTTCCCATCCCTTGCAAACTCCGAAGATTTTCCTTCCAAAAATGGTTACCATCCCATTCCTTTTTTTATGTTAATGGTTTGATGCATAGGAAAAGGGTTAACTGCATAACTCAATCACACAATATCTTAGATTACAGATAGCCTGCAAGAAAAGGTTTTGCAGCATGGTAATAACTACCACTGCATCGTGGGAACAGGCTGTGGCAGACAATGATGGAATTGACAATGGTGCATACAAAGGCCACCTTTGGGAGAAACCATATCTCACAGCATGCTGGGAAAAGTGAGAAATAGTAGCAGATGCTGTCAGGACTATAAGCAACAGATGCCTCCTGGCCAGCGTTCAGCCAGTACAACCAGATCACACCATTCATAAGCAGGGAACATTTTTTTTTTCCTCCCTTTCTTTGTAGGAGGGAGGTAGCAAATACAAATATTGCAGAGGAATTAAAAACAGCAGATGGTGGCAGCAGGGTTTGATGAGATCAGGGTCAGGTATGGGTATACATTTGGTAGTGGCATTAATCATCCTTTCCCTTTGGGAACGGAAAGTTCAGGCCACTAACACAGCATTAAATTGACCACCTTCAGGTTATGTTTTACTTACCCAGTCACCCTCAATATCCCCTTGTCATCCTCCCCCCACCTCAGCAGCGTGGCCACAGAGCTCTCCTGCACAAGGCTCTGCTACGTTTAAGAGTTTAAAAGAACATATGTTCAATATTTGGTTAATTCAATTTGTGCTTAAATCATTAATAAGCCAGCCAATCCCGCACAGGAAACGATAAAAGCATCCCATTAAAGCCACTGCATTATCTTCCTCTCTCTTGTGCCAGCCTGGCTGTTAGCACCTATAAATGCTCCCTGTTTATGATTTCTTGAATATATTTGGTCACCTTTCATCTTCCATCTCTTGCTTGAGACGTTTAGCTTGTAGTTCCCGTCCTAAGAGCTCCAAAGGCAAGGAGGAGGTAAATAATACAGCTTCCTTGGAAAAACAAAGTTGGAAGTGTAAATGAGCTCTTTGAATGTGTTACTCGGTGTGTTGGGTTCAATACAGTCACTCATTAAAGAAATGTAAATGAACAGTTTGTTTCAGGAAGTGACACAGATTCCTTTTCAGCAGCTTATTTCAGATTTCAGATTTATTTCAAGAGCGGCTTGAACTTGTTACAGGTCTTTGTGTGAGGACTTGTCAAATCTCTGAGATAATATTTCAAAACCAATATGTATTTTCTCTCAGTCATTGCTCTGTTACTGGATTGTTGAATAAACAGGGTGCTGATGAAGACATAATGATTCTTCTGCTGGGGCTGTGGGTTTATTTAGCAATTAGGATAACATTAGAATTAGATTATTTGTGTTCTAGCATTGTCTGTGATGCTGTTTTCCTCACCTTAGGTAGATGATATTTTTTTTTTATTCCTAATTTTTCTCCGTTATGAAATAGAAATTCTCATTGTACCTACCTCAAAGCAGTAGTGTGAATGCTTAAACAAATGATTTTTCATTTGCCCAGTGAGTTTGTGGAGTGTGAGAAAGATGCCCGGTGGGCGTGTTGTGTCAGATGCCAAAGCCTGACAGTGTAGTAGTTGGAATTTGAAAGTGACACAGAAAATGTAGGCTCCTCAAGGTGAAGGAGAGGTGAAAGCTGACTTCCTTCCCTCCACTGAATTTCACATTTGAAAATCTGGTCTGGGTAGACACCCAACATTGCCCCATCACTGGGTTTTCCAGGACCTTTCTGGCACTGCTTGTACAGACACATGACAGGGAACCCAGCAACCAGCTGTGGGTCAAATAAAGCCCTTAAATCAAACCACTAGATTTATCTTGATGTGATTTTGTAGATATATGCTATGTAGACTATAAACTTTTGCATCCTTACGAGAGGTGTTTCTTTTCATTCTTACTCTAAAATTCCTCCTAATTATCAGTGAGTTAGGATTTGGAACATATTGTGTCCACATGCAGGGGATAAAGTGGAGATTAGGGAGGCACTATTT
Organism: Ceyx cyanopectus; assembly: GCA_013401355.1. NCBI lineage: Eukaryota > Metazoa > Chordata > Aves > Coraciiformes > Alcedinidae > Ceyx > Ceyx cyanopectus. The sequence continues at coordinate 271,052 of VYZU01040987.1, read as the reverse complement.
ATTAATCTGTCTGTTGCATAAATATGATGGGATGAGCAAGAATGAAGAAGATATTCTGTGGGCAGCAGGGGAAGAATATATTTCCACTCCCCTCTGTATAAGCTTTCCTTCTCCCAGATTGCTATCTTCAGCATCATCAGATTTGCTGCCCTCAGGGTCTATGGCTTGATCTTTCTCCTGCTAAAGCCAGATGACTCATCATGACAGAAATGGTAAGGAGACTGGACTTTCATTACTCAGTATACTCTTCTGTGGTAATTATCTAAAATAAATGGAGAAAATCTGTGTGTTCAACAGGAGATTGCACTGGAGATAGGTGATACTTCTTACTCATTTTCCACACAGAGTACACAAAAAGAGGAATTATGTCAGTTAAAAGATGTAAAATGAATGGAAGGGCATGATTCTTGATGTTATGTTGTTTCACAGAACTCTGAGCCAGATGGATCAACTAGACCTCCCGTATATTATAAATTATTACTTTTTTCCCAGTTACCTCTCAGCCCTGTTTGAATGCACGATTGCCTAAAGCACAGCTCGTGCTTGGCTGATGCACATGTGATTATCTGATGAAATTCACAGCTTTGGGATATTGACAAATAAAATAAAATAAAATAAAATAAAATAAAATAAATAAAATAAAATAAAAAGCAGTAGACACAGGTATGGATAAAGAATATTGCCCACATGAATGTTCTCTGGTCTTTGCCTGTGAGTGATAAGTATCTTCTGGGACATTAACTCCCAATGTATCTACAGTGAAAGATCTAAGAGGTTTATGAGGCATTTTATTACCCCTGTGAAGGCTCTGGCATTGGCCACTGTATTTACAATACTGGCAAAATTCTGACAGAGAAATATTTATTCTGTAACTGCTGTGATATCCTGCTCGACTGAGAAGCCATTGCAGACCTCGATTGGATCCTATTGGATTAAATGTTTATATCAAAATCTGGGCAAGCACTCAATTTACAACTACCAGCAGCTAAATGCCTACAGAGTAGCATAATCAGAGTGCTTTTGTTAGACAGATATGGTTCCTCTGACTGAAAAAACCCAAGCAGAGTTGGAGACTTTGGAGCAACCTGGTCTGCAGCACTCTGATTCTGCCAGGGCATCATCTGGCCTCATCCTGCATGGGTTGAGATATGGATATCTCCAGTGAGATTTCTCCTAACTTTAAGACAGGACAAGAGGCAATGGGAGTCAGTTGGAGCACAAGAGGTTGAGGGGAAACACAAGGAAGAACTTGTTCCCAGTGAGGGTGGCAGAGCCTGGCAGGGGCTGCCCAGGGAGGTTGTGGAGTCTCCTGCTCTGGAGACATTCCAGACCCCCCTGGATCTGTTCCTGGGTGACTTGGTCTAGGTGCCCCTGCTCTGGCAGGGGGGTTGGACTAGATGATCTTCTAGATCCCTTCCAACCCCTGACATTCTGTGATTCTGTAGCTTTAAGAATACTGACCTTCCTTCTAATTTATATAGGGCCTACCAAAATCTTTTTAGCACCTCTACAGATCAGGCCTTTGATTGAAATTCCAACAGCTGGATGGTGCTCTGATCACCCACACCTAACTCAAAGGATAACCAAGATCCATTCTTTTACTTTCCAAATTAAAAATAAACCCCAAACATTTGATCGAGAATGCATTTTTTATTAATAGGCATTTTTGTTTGGTCAACACAGTTCCCTTTCATTTCTTTCTCAACAAAGTTCAAACCCCCATGATTGCTAGTGAAAACAAAAATTTAAAAATACATCTTTTGCAGTATAATCAAGATTGTGTATTTGTTTTCCCGCTAGGTTTGCTATAAACCTTTCCACCCAATAGGAAGTTCTGGTTTAACTTTCTGTCTCCAGGAACCAATCATCAAACTTCCCCCAATGCCTGTAAGTTCAGCTGTCATTAGTCCTTTCTTCTGAAATGACTAATTTCCATCACTCCATGTCATCAATGAATGGGAAAGTAATCAGCACCATTTAGAGAGAAAAACCACTTGAGCTTCAGGATCCTTTTCTCTCTGTCGACTGATTGTGATTTCATATCTTTTATGTAAAGCAGAGCTTCAGAGCCATTACCTCTTCAAGGAATTTTTCAATTAACATTTTTTTTCTTCAAGAGTGACCAGGGCCTTTCGTTTCCCCCACAAAGGATTGGCTTACTTTTCATATAACACTGTGCTCAGCTCAGTTCCTTCATCCTGAAGGTCTTTTATTTGTCAGTGATAATTTAGTTTAAACCCTCACCAATCAATAGCTGATCAATGCACAGCAGGAGAGGATTTCTATTGAAAACCCATTACACTTCAAGGGACTAAAAATTTCTCATTTAAACAAAAAGTGCTCCAACCTTATTCAAAATCTGTCTAATTGGCTCTTGGCTAAAAACAAAAATAAGCCTAAAAGGGAAGAAAGTTCCATATGAACATTAGGGAGAGTCTGAGGTTAAGGGCTGATCCTCAAAGGTAATGAGAACCTTTAGTTTTTTAAGAACTCAGTCTTTCAGGACTCACCAAGGTTGGGTTTTAATGTTAAAGTGCATTTTCTGAAGGGGGTTGTATTTATTTGTAAATGTTTACACGAAGATTGATTTTGCTTGAGTATGAAATCTATTATTTCCAAATAATAAATGCTTCAAAATCTGTAGTTTTTCTGCCTTCACAGGACAGGGCAAAAGCAAATCCCAGACAAGATGTGTAATCCATTATTTACCCATCTGTTAGCAGACAGGATCATAATCCCAGGGTGTAAGTACTGTAAAGCTGGCCTCAGTGCTCACAGTGGTGTGGAGGCTAGTGCTTTCCTGCAGGATGAGCCTCAGCTTTCACCTGTGTGAGAGCCACAGATCTGATGCAACCAACCTTGTGGGGAGTTCTGTCAGTTATTTCTGTGTCATCCCTTCTCTGTCTGGCCAGGACTGCAGGACCACAGTGATTTATAGCCACTTCTGGGGCTGCTCTGTGAAATGTCCATTCAAACTCCTGTTCTGGCAGGTGCTGGCTGGGTGCTGCACTGGTTTCCCATTGTTTTGTCTCCAACTCACTCTCCTTTCTCTGCTGCTTCTTTCCACTGTCTCAGGTGAAGCAGAGCTGTCTCCAGCACAGTTGCAAGAGCTTGGCAAAGCAAAAAGCTGCATCTGTGCCTTAGCTGAATGACTGCAGCCAGAGAACAGAAGTGATGGGCTCAGAAGGATCAGAAGCACCATGAGTGCCTCTGGGCAGGTGAGGTCCTGAGGAAGTCTTCTAACAAGTGTCACCTCTTTGAGCTCTGCAGGGACCCCATTTTCTGCTCCAAGGCAGGCTGTGCCCACAAGCAACCTCCCCAGGGAAGAAGTGACAGCTGTGGGCTTCTCAGAACTGGGGGACATTTGTGATTTGCAGGGAGAAGGGAACATATTGATCACTCTTAACCACCCTGAGCAGCAGATACTCTGTCTCTGGCTTTGCATTATACAATCAAATTAACACAGACCCTCCCCAAAGCTCTGGTGTCCTCTGAGCACTCCTGGAGGAAAGATGGTGGAAACACTGAAGCATTGGCAGAATGATCTGACTTTGTAAGATTCTTTTCTAGTATTTTTTTATCAGAAAAAATATCAACTTTTAAAATCAAGATCAATGCTTTTGCTCAGTTAAAAATAATTTTCCATCTAATTTAATCTTTTCATGCAGAATTAAAAAATTAACAAAACAAACAACCTTCAGCTACAAACATTTTTTTTTTAATTTTGGTACAGGAAAGGAGTATTTGGAAACCACCCCAGGAAACCTGGCAAGAATGCAACCACTGAAAATTCTGTAAAGCAAAACCAGGTTTGATTTGCATTCTTATTTAGCAAAATAATTTTACTGAGTTTTTGTCATTTCTGCTTCAGAAATGTAAAGAAGATAGATTAAATCTTGGAACCTAGAACTGGAAAAGAACTTTTATGACACTTTTTTATTCTCTTTGTGGAAGATGAAGGGGTTTTCCTCCTCTTACCATGTATCTCCCTACAGAATGTTTTGTGCTGACCGGGACATTTTTTTTTTGGAAATAATTATGGACATTAAGAAAAAATAAAATCTTTATGAATGTTGGCTAATAAAATCCAACTTTGGCTAATTAAGTACAATACAAAATAAAGGGAACTAAGCCACTCTGCAATATTAAAAACAATCCAGAAAGGTGAAAACATTTAGGTTTATTTTATTTCAGTTCCTTTCAGCTAATTGCTGTCTCTCTGAATTCTTTTATTCTCTATGTCTCCTGAAGACTGCCTACCAAGACCACCTGTGTGACAATCCTTCAATATTTTAGTGAGGGATAATCCTGCAAAGGAACTCTAAACTTAAACCTTTAATTGGGAATTAATTCAATAATCATTACATTTCCTGTCGTTTGGTTTGGTCTTTTTTTGTTGTTGCTGCTGTTGCTGGGTTTCTGTTTGCTTGTTTGTTTTTCTCATTCAAATCTGTGAAGGTGGCTGGAAAACCTTTCAAAGAAATGAGCCCAGGATGAGATGTTAGACTGGAGTGTGATGCTGCATGGCTTCACTGGAGAAACCCTAGCTCCCCTGCATGGTACAGCACACAGCTGAGCTCCACAGGCAGGATTCTGGCCATTCTATTTGCCCTGATCAGCATTGTTTGGGATTTTCTGTCAGGCTGCCTTCCTCTGAAGCCTCCTCCCCTGGGACAGGGGCTCTTGGCTGCCTTTCAGAGGTGACCCATCCTGCTGCTGGCCCTGCAGCCCTTGGCATCCTCCTGCACAGCCCCTGCCTGCTGCCCACAGTCAGCGTTGCTGCTGGAGGGAACTTATGGCAGGAATGGCTAGTCAAATGTAAAAAAAAAGTGTTTTAAACTCCAAAAAGCCAGCAAAACAACTTAACTCTGCTGCTTCACCTGGGAGAAGTCACACAAGTGATCATTTTGCCATAAGTGAGTCACTTTAGTGAATGGAAGTTACTTGCACGGGAGGGTTTGCAGGAACCAAACCTAAGGTTTGGTCCCAGTTATACTGGTTTAACTCCAGGGTAATACTATGTCAATACTTAATTTGATTTGGTTTTAGTTGACATCATATATTTCTGCTGCTGTAAATTCAAGTAAATGTCATGTACATTAACACAGCCATTCCAACCCAAAATACTAGAAATATATATTTTTTCTGAAATTATTTCTTAGTGACTTGCCTCTCTGCCTTCATTTTAGTGAGGTTCAGTCCCATGTGGCATTTTACCTGTTGCTGATTTGAAACATGAATAGCTGCAGAGCCCATTAGGAAGAAACTCTTATAATCTGTGTCTCTGAAACTACCTACAGGGACTCCTCAGGCCCTACCTGTGAGCCCTCCAGTGGCTCTCCACACAGACCTGAACTTGCTTTGTGCTGTGGTGCACTTCAGAATGCCTGGTTTGTCCTGATCCAGAGCTGGACTTCAGACAGTCAGTGTGGAGTTCATGCCAGAAAAATCTTCTTGAAAAGCATCCCTTAAACGTCAGCAGACAGACATGCCCTAAAATGAGGAAACATGGGAAATCTCAGAAGGGATGCTGTTTTCAGACTTCCAGATCTGGCTGCAGATCCTCCTGGAGGATATGGATCCAAATAAGAGTGGTATAATAATAACAACAACAGAAATAACAGTGGCTTATGATGCCTTCTTTTCATTGCTGTGCTCAGGAAATCCCACTGGAATGCCAGCTCTCCAGCAGCTTTTGTAGGAAGTGAGACTTCCCAGGCTGTCATTTTTGTACTCTCTCCTGTGCCACTTCCTTGCCCATTAGTCAAGATTTATTTTGCAAGCAGATATCTTGTTTTCTTTTACAGAAGAGTGAGGTGCCCTCATTTCTTCCTTTCAGTTTTCTTATTTCTCAGCCACCTGGTGAAGACTCTGTCATCTGTAGGAGTTGCAGTCTTCCATACCAATATGAAACAGTGCCTATCAACTTTGTACTTAGCCTTCCATACACTGAAAAAATTCCCAGGGGATTAGTCCAAGCATCTCCAATGCCCATTAAAAGTAGATAAACAAGCCTAAGGAAGGGAATTTATTTTGACGAAAGTTTTGGTACCTTTGCCCGTGATCCCTAATCCCTTGCACTGAGCACTGACTTCAGCAGGCTCATGGGACAAGGTGCTATTCAAGAGGGTGAGCTGAAAGCCATTACTTTAGCCCTTAGTAGTTAAAACCCCAAAAGGTGCATTGTGCTGGTCGTCCTTTCATACCCCTGCTGCTTTAATGATAGCATTTCTCCTTATTGAACCCTTTCTACTCCTTTGCTTTTCTGTTCCTCTCTCATCCTTTTAAGGCTCCTTTGAGTGAGTGCTGTGCCTCTTGTTTTCCTTTTCTGCTGCCTGCTTCCTCCCTCTTGCTTGTTTAAACCATTCCCTTGTTCATCTGCTCTCATTTTCTTTCTGCCTCTAAACCCCCATTCTGTGTTATTCTGCGTTGTTTTTTTTCTGTGTGGGTGTGAGCACATTCTCCTGCCTTATCAGCTCTCTGGCCCTTTCTCTACAACATCTGAGTGGATGCTGGAATGATCTTTAGCCAGAATCTCCCTAGGGGTCTCAGTCCCAGGCTCCAGAGCTTCTGAAATGAGATGGAAAAAAGAGAGACACCCTGGCAGCAGCTTGTCCCTAATGGCCAGATGGCCAGCACTCACATTAATACAATATCAGGCATTGCTGTAGTTCTGCCTTGGAAACTGCTTCGCTGTGCTGGCATCTTCTCACACTCCTCTGACAGCCATGCCAGTCCCAGCACCCTCTGGGGAAAAGAAATGGAAATGACCACATAAATACTTTGAATTTGAGTCACTGTGCAACGAGAATAATCTAAAATGTTCATGCGCGAATGTTGACGTTATCCCCTCCCCCTGCACACCCCCCCTGCTCCCCTCCACCTCCATTAGACATTGTCCTTTCCTGGCTGTTCTGCTGATATTGAATGCAGCTCCCTTGCAGCCTGGGACTGATGTTTGTGAATTTGCCCTAGCTTTCATGTGCACATCCTTTCACACTGTGCTGTGGAGGGTGGGAGAGCAGAAAGCAACTGCACATGTCAGGACTGGAAGCAGCCAACTATCTACAAAGGAACAATTGGTTGGTAACGTTTGGCTGTGGTCAGATGGAGGAACAAGCAGGTAGTGCTTTTTCCCCCCCTCCCCGTTTTTTTTTCATGACCTTGTAATACCACAGGGCTTTCCTTTGTGTCATGCCATTCCCAGAAAATATGGCTGTGAAATGGAATGGTTTGTTGCCAGTGGCAGGATCAGAGGAGGAAGAGGAGGAAAAAGGCTGTGGAGTGCATCTTTTGCTCACAACTGCTCTTCCACCTCTTCTCAGCAATGCATTATTCAGTCATCCAGTCCACCTCTGCTCACAGAGCTGCCCCTCTGGGTCTAGCTTCCCCACAAGTGTCCCGAGCACACTGCAGTGAGCACAGTTGCCTGGAGGGCTCTTCCTTCTGGCCTCCAACAGGGTATGGTGTGGTGCTGGGGGACATGGTTTAGGGACCCTGGCAGTGCAGGGTGAACGGTTGGACTCGATGATCTTAAAGGTCTCTTCCAGCCAAATGATTCTATGTGGTTCAGCCTTGCCTCTTGTCAACTCCTATTTGGCCTGCTGTAATCACATATGTTTGATGTCACTTGAATGTCCAAGCTGCAGTTGCTCACCTCATAAATGTCTGCTTGTCTGCGTGCTCCAGCCCACATGCCAAAGGAGAAGAATTACTTTATTATTTTTTATTTCTTTCTTTATTGTGTGAGAACTTCATCTCCTCCTGTGGAGTTATCCCAGAGATACCTGTGCTCACGTGTTGGGATGGGTGGGCAGCCTGAGCACGTAGGGGCACCTAACACCTCACTGCAGCATCAAAATGCCTGAGCAGAGAGGAAAAAGACAAGGAACATTTTTATTCTTTCAGAGGAAGTGTGTGTGGAGTCCCTCCCTCCCTTCACTGCTGGTGCAGGACAGCTTGCCAGGCAGGTCCTGCTGGGATGGCTCAGGTGGACAGTCCCTTGCTGTTGTGAATAGAGACAGTGTGTGCAGTTTTCTTTCCTTTTTAACCCCTGCTGGTCTCTTGCTTGTCTGTCTCCCTTACAACTTTCTAATCTTTCCTGGTTTTCTTTTGCTGGGAGTGGAAAGAGGAGGGAGACTTAATCCTATACAGCTTCCTTGTTTTTCCGGAGGGCTAACCCTTGCTTGTTTAGGATCTGACCCTGTTCCCATTGAAGCAAATCCCAAAACTCTCATCAAGTTCAATGAAAACAAGAGTAGGCTCTTAAAACATGACTACTATTAATTACACTACAGTGATGCTAGTCGCTACTGCTATGACTATGTCTACTACAACTATTACTATTGCTAATATTGATATTACAACCAATAATATAATTTACTGCCTATTGATTTTTTCTTTGGAACATTTGTAGAGGTTGGAAGCAACTCAGGCAGCTTAAAGGATTTTGAATTTCTGTCTGAAAAGGCAGAAACGATTTTGGTGAGAACCTTTAGCCAGGAAATTACCTCTTATGCTAAAAGAGGCAACAGCATTTAGTTGAGTTTACATCTAGGAAGTGAACAATGGCTGGAGTTAAGAAAGAAAGAGATTGAACAAATAGACCTTGGCAGATCTAGCCCAGCTTTGACTGAGACATTTATGAGCCTTTCAAGTGACTTGGATGCTGCAGGACTAACCAGGCAGTGCTACCTTTAGACTTAGGGAGATACGATGAGAGAGGAGAGCAGGTGGCCCAGCCCTTTATACACAGAGGGTTGGTAAATATTTGTCTGCAAGCAGGGTTGGCACTAACACACAGGTCTGAGTGGGGCTTCCTTCAACACCGTTTCTGCTTCAGATCATGAATTCATTTTAATGATGTGTCCACTGGTCAGCACGGGCTAGGGGGACATGGCAAGAGGGATGGAATGCTGGGAGGTGAGGGGTGCATGAGGGGATGCCCAGTGTGCGACAGACAGAAGGGTGCCCTCCGTGTACCCAGCCCACGTGCCCCTCTCCTACCTCTCCCTCTTGCCTGAGCAGCATTGAATTTTGCACAGGACATTTCCCCTGGGATTAAATAATGCCTGGCTGGGGTTAATAGCACTTGGCTGTGCTTCATGTCAGCAGCTCCACCTAGCTGGTCATTAATCCATGGCCTCGAGGGAAGTCCTGTGCTTCAATTATTGTTGGATTAATGAGATTAGATCTAGTCTGTACCACTCAACAGTCAATTTCCTCATTTGAATGTTTAAAATTGTGCGAGCGATGGGGAAATTTTATGCTTTTAATATAAAAATATCTCATCTCCTTTATGCAAACTGTCACGGGCCTTCATTTGATTGAGGCAACACTACTGAAGAGACAGCGGGTGCTGAGGGAATCAGCAAGTGCTGAAAGGTTAAGGTCTGTTAGAAACAGAAATTGCACTAACCACGGGTGTCAGAGTTAGTGCAATGGCCTGACAGCGAGTTCCACTTAAACACCAATCAATATTAATGGCAATGGAGAGATCAGCTTTTGGCCTGAGCAGTGTGTGAAGCAGTGCATATTTATTAAGACATAAGGACGTAGTATGGGATCCTCTTCTGCTGATCTAATCTGGTTATATTATCCAAGACAGCTAAATATGTAGTTAATAAGAGTTTGTGCTGATATATCATGAATGTGGAGAGCTAATATATAATTTAATTTTCCTTATGGTGGGTAATAATGTTGATTAATCTGTGATAATTTCTATCTCTGGATTGCTGAGCTTCTATGTCTTTTGTTTATATCTTTTCTCCAGGTGTAAGACAGGTTTTGTCTTAATCTCTAGTGCTAACAGAACTGCATCTTTGCATATGTGTATCCTGAAACCACCCAGATCTCTTCTCACCATGCTGGCCTCTGCCTATTTTATGCCTGAAAATTAAAAGCAACATAGCTGCCCACCTTTCCTTCTTTCTTGCTACTGCACACTGACAAGGGTGCTGATGTTCCCCTTCCCAGACCCCAGACTTGCCCTCTTGTTCTCTTAAGAGAGATATGTTAAGTATAACTCCCAGAGGGGTCAGGTTGAGAAATTGGGACTTGTGTACACCTTGAAAGGAAGAGGCTGCATCACAGTGCTCCCTTTGGCTTTGTTTCTCCTGGCCCTGGAAGCCTTCATCCCTCCAAGGCAAATGGCCATCTCTGGGAGGCATGATGGGGTCATTGAGTTCTTTGCTCAGCCATTCCCAGTCTTTTCCCCAAGGCACTCCCTCCCCAGACCAGCAGGGCCATGGGATCAAGTCCTGTGGGACAGGGGAAAGGAGAAAGCTGGGTGTCCAACTTTTTAAGAGGCTGTCCTGGCCCAAGTATGCCACATCAGAAGGCCAGCAGCACTGCTGACACTTGTCCTCTGGTTGCTTTTAAAGAGTAAGAGGGTCCTTTTAAGTCCTTTGATGTAAAGCACTAACCTGCAGAAAGGCAGCCAGGGTGGTAGAATCATAGTGGGCTGTACAGGCCTCAGTAAGGGTCATCAGAAATGTAAGATCTATTTCCATTTGCACAGTTTTCCACTAGCTGCTCTGTGAAGCTGCCATGGCACAAAGCGCTTTTGGCACCAGTGGGCGAGAAGCATGCCAAGTGCCTGAAGTGTGGAGACTCCCTCCTTCTCCACAGGGGTGGTGCCAAGAATTCCAGGGCAGCAGACACCTTGCTGGGGCTGAGATCAGGGAAAGAGAAGTGAATGTGTTGGAGGATTGGCCACTGACCAGTGGATCCATATTAAAAACACTGGTTTAAAACCAGCAGCAGGTAACTTGCTGGCATCAGGGGGTCTCACGAGTGATCTTGTCTAACCCTCTATCCTCTCTCTGATGCTGCTGCTGGTAAGAAATTAGATTCATGAGAGTATTAGACCCCTCAAATAATTACAAAACAACTATTCTAGGCAATGTCAGTCATTTTCTGAAAACACATATCTATATCTCACTTATATCCATAAGTAAAATGATTCTGTCTGCTGTAACCAGCTGGCCCCATTATCCATGTAAAGGATAGAGGGCATCGTAAATTTTTCATGCAGAGTGATTTCCATTTAAGTGCTGATCTGGATAACATTGATCTGTAGTTCCCTGGTCATGCTAGTATTCTTTCATACACACAAACAGTTTTGATTCTTCCAACGGGAAATATGACTTTTTTTTTTTGGTTGTTTTTTTTTTTTCACCTCAACATTGGCACGATGAATGGGACGCAGAATAAAAAGAAAGGTGAATGGAGCAGGAAGCCTGCGTGTGACCTAACAAAGAGAAGAGTTTTATAGAAAACTCTCTAAAAAATGCAAAACGTTGACCAGAAGTATCCTTTAGGTAAATGATCCATTTGATTATTATAGCTGTAACAATGAGCTTTAGTTACAGGAGTGGTAAATTGAGTATCTCACTGGGGACAGGGCTGCAGATTAGACTTCAACTTGGAAATGATATACATTCAAGTAAGCTGAATTTGATCCCAGCCTGCCTGGGTGATGGCGGGGGGCAGGGAAGGGTATGGAGAGCAAGAAGAAAAAGAGATTGAGATTATAGGGTGTGTGGACCTTATAATGCCTGTGTTTGAGTCTGATCCACGTGAGGAAACAGCAGGATGCTATGGTGGGGGTACACCTTGTCCCTTGCATCTTAAAATTCAGAGGAAGGAACTGTTCCTATCAAAATTTGTCCTCTAGTAGACTTTTATTTTGTCATAATTGTCCTCATAGCCAGGCAAGGTGGGTAAACATCCACCCACATGTGATTCACCTGCATACCCAAACACATGGCAAATATCAGGAGAGCTGTTAACGTGCAGAAAATTGGCAGGACATGGTGAGGGAGATGTTCTTTAGTGTCTTGCTTTGAAGACAGGCTGAGGGGAGAAAAACCCCATCAGTCAGCTTTCCTCTCATTTTTTCTGGGTAGAGATGACAAATACCCACCTTGCCTTATGACTGTGGCCCGTATCCTGTGTGCTATGATGCTGCTGAGCAAGGGCAATGGTGTCTGTGACAATGTCCCACATCCTCAGCCTCTCTTGAATGTTAGTCTCCATCCCTGTGGCTGAGCACTCACCTGAGCTTATTCACAGAGTCACAGATTCACAGATATTAGGGGTTGGAAGGGAGCTAGAAGATCATCTAGTCCAACCCCCCTGCCTGAGCAGGATCACCTAGACCAAGTCACCCAGGAACAGAGCCAGGCGGGGCTGGAATGTCTCCAGAGCAGGAGACTCCACAACCTCCCTGGGCAGCCCCTGCCAGGCTCTGCCACCCTCACTGAGAAAAATTTTTTCCTTGCGTTTACCCCAAAACCTCTTGTGCTCCAACTTGCACCCATTGCCTCTTGTGCTGTCACTGTGCAAGGCTTTGCCTGCTCTCTTGCCACAGACGAACCAAAGAGGTGGAGGGCCCTGTAGCCAGAGACCCTGTAGCATCCAGGCACAGAGAAGAGGGTGCAGTGTGTTTAGTCTCTCACTCTTGTACAAACATTCCCATTTCAGGGCGGATTTGCTCACTTCCACGAATTTTCCACTTTAGCTTCCTGTGCTGAGGATGTTGTTTCAACAGACCCCTGGGTACCAGGTAGCCGGAGGGCTGAGGCAGTAAGAAATGCCTCTCTCTTTCCCCCCACCCCCATTTCTTATTTTTTCTTCTTTTGGAAGCCACCAAATTTTACACAATCTGTTCAGCTCATCTCCAGAGGTAAAGACAGAAACAGTTGCCAGTTATGTGGGGCTGGGTGATCAGTGGTATCAATGCAGTCCCTTCATTTGCCTCCTGGCTCTGGCTTCCTGATCGGTATGGCCGTTAGCAGAGACAATGCCAGCAGAGCAGATGCAGAACTACAAACCACTGAAGGATGAAAGGGAAAGAGAAAAGTCTGTTTATTGCAGCCAGCTCTAAAGCGGGAGGGGGGGGAAATGACCCAAACTCCATCCAATTAAATTTTCTAATTAAACTGAGGACACACACATTCCCTGCCCCTCGCGCTCGCTCTGTGCACACACGCTCACGCACACGCGCACCCCTGTGCTTTCAGAGTGGGGGTCCTGCCATGGACATCATCCTCCTGGTTCCTACTGGGGCACCTTGGAGCAGAGACAGAGGAGCCTGGGCAGGCTGCAGAAATGATAATGACATTTTTTTAATGGAAAAACTTCGCTGCTCCAGCAGCATTTTAAGGGAAGAGCAACTGATGGTAAAGTTCTTTTACTTACAGTAGGTAAAAGAAGAGACAATGTGAAATAGGTCACACAGGATCACAGAATGATTTGGCTGGAAGAGACCTTCAAGATCATCAAGTGCAGCCATTAACCTACACTGCCAGGGTCCCTAAACCATGTCCCCCAGCACCACATCTTTGCAACTCTTAAACACCTCCAGGGATGGGGACTCCACCACCTCCCTGGGCAGCCCATTCCAATGACCAACCACCCTCTCTGGAAAGAAAAAAAGGTCAACCAGCCACATTTTATTTGTAAATCATAAAACTAAGCGAAGTGTCAAGAAGATTTAAACATTCCCTGTACTGATGCTGGTTTTTGTTACTTCTCCAGTGCTGTGTGTGGCTGGAAAAGTCCTGATCTGAGTAGCTAGAAATCCTTGGCCCTGCAGCTGGCTCTTGCTGCTCCCCACTTTGGCCCTGCCATTGAAGGAAACAGCTGGGGTGACACACTGGTAAAGCCCATCTCTGCTCATACCAGAAGAGTCCTCAGGGTAGCTTTGTTTAACCAGGGCTTGGAGGCAGTTAGGTTTCACTAGAGCATTGAGGAACTCCCATTATCACTGAGCATCTCTTCCAAAATAGAAAAAATAGTTGGGTTTGCTCCTTAATCAAGAGAAATGCACAAGGTCAGACATTTTAGAAATAATCAGGATCAATAATTATATACTTGACAGTAAATACATCCAAGCTAAGCATGAATTCCTCTGGTAGTTCAACTGTGCATTGAAACTGGCAAAAAAGTGTCTTGAACTGAGCCTAAAAAATAATCGTAGCCAAAACACAATATATTATCTCAGACATCATCTGCCAGCTTGAGCAGCAAGCATCTGTTGATGAGCATCTTAGGCTTATCACCATAGCCATGCAGTGGAACAGGAACTTGGATTTTACAGGGTGATACTGAGACACCAAGTATTAATGAGAATCCAAATTAAAGTATGTCCAGCATGCTGAGAATAACAGACACCAGGGCAAGGGCACTGCAAACATGGTAACACCCAAAGATGCAATTAATGTAATCCCCTGATCACCTCCAGCTCTTTCCTGTGGGGGGTCCTAGGGGATTCAAGTGGTCCTGTCCCTCTGGGTGAGCCAGGAGACACTGAGGGTGGTGTCTGCAGTACAGAGCTGGAACCTGGTGGGATGTTTTCAACACAGCTGGTGTTGCTGGTGCAGTGGAAAGGACGATCTAGTATATAGATTTTTATAGGTTTGGGCTGGGATGAAGGTTAACTGTCAGGAGTTCACACAAGATGCAACAGAAGGAATGACAGGCTACAGAAAACAACCAGGGCAGTTGGATGAAATTGTATCACTCCCACCAGCTATGGTTCATAGGAAGCTGTTACTTATTAATTAGGCTAAGAAGATGACACTGGGTAGCACTCTTCCTCCTGAACTCCCAGGTCATCCCTTCTTACAGGGTCTGCAGAGGATGCTGAGGTTCAGTACTGGCACAGCTTAGTAAAACCCTGGGCCCAGTCTGAGTGTGTTTTTTTTCTGGGTAGCTGACCCAAATGAGTTAATGTGGTTTTGCAGACTTTTGGTTTTGTTCTAGCACTTAGGTGACCAGAAATGAAACTAGTCTATCAATATGTTCAGGGCAGTGTAGGGAGGATGGAGCCAGACTCTGCTCAGTGCCATCCAGTGACAGGACAAGAGGCAATGGGTGCAAGTTGGAGCACAAGAGGTTGAGGGGAAACACAAGGAAAAACTTGTTCCCAGTGAGGGTGGCAGAGCCTGGCAGGGGCTGCCCAGGGAGGTTGTGGAGTCTCCTGCTCTGGAGACATTCCAGACCCCCCTGGATCTGTTCCTGGGTGACTTGTTCTAGGTGCCCCTGCTCTGGCAGGGGGGTTGGACTAGATGATCTTTTAGGTCCCTTCCAACCCCTGACACTCTGTGACTCTGTGATTGTGTGTTAGTATAAACTCTGCATCCACTCAGACTAGAGCATATGAGTGTTCTCCACAAAGGTTCCACTGTTCAATCTGTCCTTCATACAGTTTTTTACCTGAGCATCTGTTCAGGAGAAGCT
This sequence comes from Ceyx cyanopectus, assembly GCA_013401355.1. Lineage (NCBI taxonomy): Eukaryota > Metazoa > Chordata > Aves > Coraciiformes > Alcedinidae > Ceyx > Ceyx cyanopectus. Next base: position 255,806 of record VYZU01040987.1, on the reverse strand, counting down.
GCAAATGGTGCCTCTTGACTATGCTCTCAGCATCACCTAGCCACTAGATATGATTATTTTTCAAGGTCTGAAGACACATTAGAGGTGTCTCACTTCAGACACATCAGCTTGTGGGGAGAATTGCCCTGCCTCTCAGGACGTAGTCATACAAAGGCTGCTGGTATCTTACCTTTATAGTAAGTCACCAAAGTAAGTACTTTTACAACTCCTAAACCACTATTTTTCCTGACAATGTTCTGCTATATTATCCTGTGAGAGATTGTCTCAGATGAGAAAAGTAGTTTTTGCTGACTGGCACTGGTGTAAAGAGGCAGATCAGAGTTGAAGCTAACAGTTGACCCAGTTTTCAAACGAGGACCAACATTAGGTGGCAAATCACTGTGTCTGAACATTCAAATGGGTGCACTCATCCCTAAATACTTCTTTTACTAATCTAAAAGACACTTGAGGAACGTGCTGCAGGGTCAGGGTGCTGAGCTTCATTGTTTGGACTTGAAAATGGGGCATTTCTTCCCAGGAGCACAGAAGCAGAAGGGATGTTTGGTTGGCATTCACTCCAGCTTTGGAGCTTCACTCACAGCAGTCTCCCCAAGTCTCTCATTTTGGGATGAAGAAAAAGCTTAGGAGATGGGGACAGGGCTAAGTAAAAGGCATGCAGGAGTGGCCATGTTTGGTTTGGAAAGTATGACCATCTTCCCAGGAAGAAAGCAGAGGCAGTGTTGGTTGAGTTTGATGGAAGAAATGTTTAACAGCTCTCTGGGAATTTGAATGGGCTGTGGCTTGATATCCAGGCTGGAGTACCTGGCCAACACACCTCCAGCACCCCTGTTGTCCTGAAAACCTTTTGCTCATACTTCTGACCTCTCTGACCAGACCCAAGCAAAGAGGATCTGTGCCACTGACATGTGGACACACTGTACCTGCACCACAGTTCACTATGGGAGGTATTTTCTGAACAGATTAATTATTTTTATTATATATCTAAATATAAATTACTTATTTCTACTCGAGGTGACCAAATGTCTGTTGTTATCTGAGTTGATCCATGGTCTCTCTGGCCCTGTAGACAGCCCCTGGACTTTCTGCTTTCTGCATTCTTTTGGACAAATAGGAGAACACATAATTATTTTGTTATTTTCTTAATCTATGGCCGGATTATTAAAAATACCCAACACCCACTATTCTCAGAAAAAAAAGTTATGAAAAGGAGGAATGGTTTGATATTGCAGGATAAGTATCTTCCTTAGGAGGAGAAGTTATACAGCATGTAGTAGGGCTTGATCATGCACAAGTTTTTCTTGACTCAGTCTTAACTCTTTTGCTGCCATGAGGTTTAGTATTTGTTAGAGATGAAAAGACCCAAAGTAGTAACACACATATATACTTTCTGTTAAAAAAACCCAGTGCCCTCAGTTTTCAGAGGAAGACAAATACCTCCTGATGTCCCTGACTATACTTCAGGTCAATAAGGAAATAAATTTAATTTTAAAAGAACTTTTAACTTTTACATCAGAGTTCTCTATGGAATGCAGAAGATTATGTTCCCTGCTCCTGCCTTGTCTTTTGTCAGGAGGTGCACTGGACAGATGAGGGCTGGCACTGGGATCTGCTCTCCTATTTTTAACTCTGAGTGGGAGATTTTCAGGTACCACATAGAAGAAAACATTTCTTTTACATGTTTCTAGCACAAGATGCTTAATAAAGACAACTTCCCAGCCATGAACTCCTCAGCAAACATGTAAATATCTCCTGCTGCCAAGCCTCACAGCAAACCCAAATGTGCAGGTGTGTCTCCGGGCATGAGGGAGACACCTCTGCCTGGCAATGTGACCCAGAGGAGGTGACCAGCATGGACCTAGCACTGGTAATTCTGGCTAGCACCATGATTACCTTTTGCTAGAAAGGTGGTGTTTCCAACCATGGGTGCTGGGTTAACTTGGCACCAGGTGTGAGGAATAGGTGCTGAGTGTGGTGGGTATGATAGGGTCCCTCTCGAGAAGAGGTCAGAGGGTTCATTGGGAAGGAATTAGAAGTCAAGGCAACAAGGGGAACCTTGTGGTTGGGTCTACTACAGGCCACCCTATCAAGAGGAATCTCTGGATGAAGGTTCCTACTCCAACTACTGAAGCATCAAGGTCACAGGCTCTTGTCCTGCTGGGAGACTTCAACCATCCTGACATTGGCTGGAAAAGGAATCCAGCCAGCAGCAGACAATCCAGGAGGCTCCTGGAGAGCCTGGATGACAACCTTCTGAGGCAGGGAGACACCCCCACCAGAGGGGAAGCAACACTTGATCTGGTGACTACCAATGGAAATAACCTCATTAGGGATCTTAAGATTGGAGGCAGCCTGGGTGGCAGTGACCATGCACTGGTAGAATTCACTCTACTAAGGGTTAGAACTCAGTCAAAAAGCACAGTCAGGACCTTGAACTTCAGAAAAGGAAACTTCCAGCTCTTCAAGGAGTTAGTCAATAGGATATCCTGGGAAATAGAGCTCAGAGATGAGGGGGCAGAACAGGGCTTCAGATTTTTAAGGACACTCTTCAGAGACTGCAAGAGATCTTGATCCCCAGCTGTAAGAAATCAAGCAAGAAAGGGAAGAGGCCAGTGTGGCTGAGCCAAGACCTACTGGTCAAGCTAAAAAGCAAGAAGGAGCTTCACAAGTGGTGGAAGCAGAGACAGATACCCTGGGAAGAGTACAGGGATGCTGCCCAGTTGTCCCTAGAGCTATTGCAGGTGAGGTTGGCCAAGGCTCTGAGCAGCCTGGGCTAGTTGAGGGTGTCCCTGCTCCCTGCAGGGGGCTGCACTAGATGCCCTTTGGAGGTCCCTTCCAGCCCTAAACATTCTCTGATTCTCCAGGATTGACTCTGTAGGGTGACAAGTTTTGACCATGCAGCTGTGACATTGCTATAACAACAGCAGAATAAAATACAAGGTGGTGATCGTTCTGCCAGGCTGAAACTGTAGGTGATGGGATACAAGTCCACATGCAAACTGACTGTAACTTCATGCCCTCTGACACTTTCCTAAATTCAGTTGAGGACTCAAGTACAGAAAATCTGTTTTCTAGACTCTAGCTCAGTGCAGAACTGAGAGTGTGTTGGACTATTTACAATATTTTCAAAGGTTCTAAAAGCAAAGATGGTGCTGACTTTCCATTCAAGTTCTTTTGAGAGCTCTCACATAGATTCATTTAAATGTTGTAATAATGTGTAAAATTCTTAATTAGAAAGTTGTCTTTTAGCAGTGTTGTCAGGAACGGGGCAGGGGGGCAGCCTGAAATTTCAGAGAGGGAAAAACATGAATGTAAAATGAAAAAGAAACCAACTGGAACATTTGAGAGACACTGAAGACATGGTCTGCAGGAAATACTTAGGCATGCAATACATTTTGTGTGTCTTTGAGGGTTCCTAGCAAACCTTCTGCCCTGCTGCCTGCAGTGAACCTAAAATTAAGCTGATTAAAAGATAATGCCACATAGCTTTATGGATTGATTTTTTTCCAACTTAAATGCCTGTGCTTGCCTTCTATTGGCCTTCTGTGAAGTCTACTCCTGGTAGGAAGCTGAAGGGAGCTGTAGCTACCTGCACACTCTCTCTTTTGCAGTGGAGCACAGTTTAGTAAGATGCAGGTCAGGCAGGTCTGGAGAAGGAAGCTGGCCAAGCTCCTGCTTGGCTTCTTTGATGTTTAATAATGGCTGAAAGACTCCAGACAGCAGGCTTCTTCTGTATCAGAACTTAGAGGGACTCTTACAAAACCTCTCCCAAATCTTGAGAGAAGGCAATGCACAAAATATCTCTATCCCTCTGCCAAAATGTGCTGAAGTTGTCCTATGGATTCAAACAGCTGTTAAAACGTTGACAGAAAACCACAAAAAGACAACAGCTGAACTATACAGAATAGTTAGAAGATAACTTCAGGCAGAAAACCTGCAGTGCAGCAGTGCATTTGCTTTTCCTGTAGCTGCTAATGCTTTACATTTGCTCCACAATACAGTTCCCCTGACTGGATATCTTTTCTGCACGGCACGTTAGCTGCAGAAGGTATTTCAAGAAGCAGAGCACGGATACAAGAAAGGTGAAAAATATTTTCCCAGAAGAAGTTGTTCTCACTTGTGTGCCTGTGTCCCCCACCCCACAGTGGAGATTACAGCTAAATAGGAGCTATTCATTTGCTAAGCAAAGTTTGATCTGTCTGTATCTCAGTCAGCCCCACCGAGTCCCTCAAACACTGTTTGCATTGTTGGCTGGATGTGGTACCAGGGAAAAGCTGGTGTTACTGTTATTTAGCACCAGCACTCTCCAGGCTGCCAAAATCCTCGTGCCAAAAAAGAAAGGTCATTTGAACCTCAGTGCCTGGCAAAGCAAATTCAAAATATCTACTGTGGGAACATGCTTTTCCTTGGGCTGGTCCCATTCTGCAGTCAGAATGGGTAATGGCAAGCTCTTCCCCTCCTGCTGTGTCTGGAGGTGAGTCTTAAAATCCCAATGAATCATTTTGTTTGTTTTGTGATGCCTTTTATTTTTTTTAATAGACACTCTGCCTTTTGTTCACGACAAAGAAATCTCTCCTTCCATCTCTGCAAGCAGCAGTTGCTGCTGCAGGCAGTGTGAGAGCCTCGTGGCTGATGGGGTGGCAGTGGGCTGTGTTCACCCAGCCTGGCAGAAGATGCTGATTGCAAACCTCTCTCTTTTCTGGCCAAATGTCTGCATCAGTTTTCTCCAGCCCGCATTGCTGATGAGGAATTGAAATGCCACACTGTGGGAGTCACAGCCCACAGGAGGCTGAGCCCTTCTTGCTCCTCTGGCTGTGTCTGAACACTGTTGCTGGGTTAAAACTATTATCTCAGGGAATAAGGTTAGACTCCTAAGTCCCTGTTTCAGATGCTGAGTGCCTACAGCTCCCATTACTCAAAGCAGATCCTGGGGCTGTTCAGAGGCTCTGGGAAATCAAAGCCTGTCTTAGGTAACCCCAGTATCACTTAGTGATGGGCAGGAAGATGAATTTTTTTTGCCTGTGGTCTCAGGGAGTAAGCCATACTTTGGAGAAGGAAGGGGCTCTCTGTTACAATCATATCCATGTAAACCAGCCTGCTGTTGGATCACTGTAAAGCTGGTACTGCTCCAGATCTCAAGCCTGGCTGGAAGTGCATATAAGTGGCACGGTGGCTTTTAGCATTTTCTGTCTCCTGCAGGTCCAGGATGGCAGCTTGGCCTGGCTGGAGGGGCACTTGCTGGGGATCTGGAAAGGCCAATGGGTTATCTGTGGTCTCTTTTAAGACCCAGGGCATCCATTTGGACCCATGTGTAGCCAAAGAACATTCAGCAGTCAGAGGCTGGCCAGCTGAGTTCCACCCATAAGGCTGTCTCCAGGGAGGCCAGAAATTAAAACAAGGTAGTACACAAAGACCTGCCCAAGGGAACTCTGCTTCAGGGGAGTAATCTGGGGCAATTCCCAAGCTTAGGAATTAGTTTTCACTGAGCAGCAAAGATGCCCTGCACTGGACTCTCTCCAGTAAATCTCTGTCTTTTCTGAACTGGGGTGTCCAAAACTGGACACAGTACTCGAGGTGGGGTCTCACCAGTGCAGAGCAGAGGGGGAGGAGAACCTCCCTTGCCCTGCTGGCCACACTTCTCCTAATGCATCCCAGGATCCATTGGCCTGCTTGGCTGCAAGAGCACATTGTTGGGTCATGGTCATCCCCCTGTCCACCAGGACCCCCAGGGCTCTTTCCAGGGAGGTTGTGGAGTCTCCTGCTCTGGAGACATTCCAGACCCCCCTGGATCTGTTCCTGGGTGACTTGGTCTAGGTGCCCCTGCTCTGGCAGGGGGGTTGGACTAGATGATCTTCTAAGTCCCTTCCAACCCTAACATCTGTGAATCTGTGAATCTGGTTAGGGGTTAAATGCTGCCAAATGCCAAAGCTTATGAAGGTTTTCACTCTGCTGGATGCAAACTCCCTCCTCTTGCAAGCAGAGGTGTCTGGAAAGCACCTCACGTGGTCCAGCAAGCTTTAAAAAATCACATTGTGCAAACAAGGAAGTCACAACTGCAGCTTCAGTGATGCTGTTTGCTGTTTACTAACGTGCCTTTTAATGGTTTCCAAACTAGCACCAGCACATGTCTTCCATGCAATGCTGAAGTTGTAGAAGGCCCAGTAGCCCTAATGAGAGAGTAAGGGTAAGCCCTACTGGCCTAGGGTCTAAACAGAGGCTTGTGTTATCTCTGTAGTCTGGGCTGTAGCAGTAAATCTAGGCTGATACTGCCCTCAACCCCCCTGAAACTGAGAAACCCAGCAGTTTGCTGTGCAGAAGTGGCTAATACTTGCAGTTCATGGTGCTTCTTGTAAAAATAGGGGTTACTTGAAAGAACTCTGAATACATATCCTTTTCTCTGAATCAGGCTCATCTGCTGGATACACTTTTTTTTGACTTTTTTTGATTGGCATATCCTCTGGAAATGGACTTCAAGTGTGGCGTAGCTGCTGAGAAATTGTAATTCTTCCTGTGGAAACTGGGCTCTGCTGTTGCTGTGGGACTCCCTAGCTGTCCTGACAGGGATATACAGTGGCACCTCCACAGACCTGCATTAACCTTCTCATGAAACCTGTGCTGCCTGCCATGATGACCTGGATTATTCAGATCCCTAACCCTGGGGTGGATCAGTGTTATTTACCTTTTCCTTGCAGTTTGGTCAAGGTTCAATATTCAGCCAGAAGTCTTTGTCAGAGTCAGGAATAGACTACAGATTGTCCTCAGCCTGCTATTCAAGGATTAACTAGGAAACCCAGGAACCTTCTATAAGCTGCTTCTCTGAAGTGCCAGCTCAGCACCATTTGTCAGTAACCAAGCATTGGTGCTCTAGCTGCTTATTTGCAATATAATATTTGTATAATAAATAATATTTGCAATATAATGCACATTAATACAGACATGTTCTTTGGTGACCTCAAAGAGAGTTTTACAGTAGAGGAAGGGTAATAAATGGTGCCTTGTTTTGCTATGAGGCAAAACAATAAATCAATGTAAGGAGCAACACTGTGGTAGATCTTCATATGAGGTGTGTTCTTGAACATCTGATCCACAAATAAGTGGAAGGTCTAATCATGGAAAATAGGAAACAACTTTCACAGGTGACTGTGACCAGAGATTTCAAAGTAAAAACTGAGATAAGAAAAAACTTTATTCTGAGTTCCTGACTGCTCTCTGTACCTGTTCTTCCAAAACAAAGGCTCTTGCAGTTCGTAAGGTCAGAGAATAAAGAACAAACAAGGTGGTGCCCTGCATTTCAAGAGTCTCTTTGCAAATACCTCTGACCACTGAGGGCTAGTATGCTCCAGCTTTGCCTTCCCTTCCAGGAGGAATGCAGTAACACTATGAAGTAAATATACCTGCAGCTTATAAACAACCAAGCCGTAGCCAGGGCTCTCAACATCAAGACTTTTGTGGCAGAGCCTAGTTTGCAATCATCAGTGCCTGCTCATAATGGTCAAGCCCTGGTGTAGCACTTTCCCTGCCTGTTGGGGAGTGTGCATGTTGTGTTCAGCTTTGGCTTTCAGCCCAGAGCAGTCTGGGTTTTGTTTTCCTTTTGCATGAACATGGAGAAGATTTTCCAGTAGGATGGGTGGCTTAGCAGATAATGCACTGGCCTTTCAAAGTTGGAAATGTGGTCTGGGTTCAGCTTGAGGTCTCAAGCAAAGTGATATTACAGATCTAGGCAATTCACAGTCTCCTTTGTATAATAGTTTCTTTGCTGTAAATTTGTCCCTGATTTGTCCTGCACAAGTTGCTGTATTTAGAGGATGATGATAGAAGGGGCATGGTCTTATAGCCCCAGCTACCTCTAGTGAACATGATGCTGCTGCCACTGGCCTGCCATTCCCAGTTCTGGTGGAAGGGATTGATGACTATTGCATCTGCTGAAGAGTCATAGATTATTGGGTTAAATGTTTCCTCAGTAAGGTGGATCTGACTCACCAAGAGTTTTGCTGCTAGCTCCAGTAGGAATAAGACTGTAGCCCACTAGTTCACAGAATCATAGAATGATTTGACTGGAAGAGACCTTCAAGATCATCAAGTGCAGCCATTAACCCTACACTGCCAGGGTCCCTAAACCATGTCCCCCAGCACCACAGCCACATGGTTCTTAAACACCTCCAGGGATGGGGACTCCACCACCTCCCTGGGCAGCCCATTCCAATGCCCAACCACCCTCTCTGGAAAAAATTTCACCAGAAAACAGAATGAGCTGTGAATTGCAAGGCACTCTGAGCAACATTCTTAGGGCTCAGGGCTGTAACTTTGCACTGAATTTGGCATGGCTTTTTCATTAGGGGTTTAAACAGAAGATTGCAGACTTTCCATGCAATGGGGCTCAGGGATAGCACTGTGAGCTCACCCACAAGACCTTCCTTCCTTTCTGGCAAAACCTGAGAGCTCTGTGTGTACTGAAAAAAAAAAAAGAAAAGGTTCAAACTGAACCCAACTAATTAAGTTTAATCATCAGAATGTTGTAGTGTTATTGGGATCCAGCTGTGGCAGGGAGCATTGCTCTAAGCAGACCAAAGGCATGAATATGACAGATGGTTTAATCTAATCTCAAAACATAGGTAATGTCTTATCTGTGCTATCGTGTTAACTCTTCAGTTGCTGGATTCAGGGATAACTCCTCTGCAGTTGAATCCCCTCACTTTGCTGCTTATTCTGGTGTGACTAGGTTGCAGGACCACTTGAAGTAGTCCTTGTCACCTGGACCATCACAGAGCAGAGCTTTATGGGGGAACAGACACAGGATTCAGGTTTTCCCCCATTAAAGGTCTAACAAAAGAAAACCAGCCACTCAACCAAGAACAGTGGTGTATACAAACCAAACATCTCCTGGGTTTGTTGGAGTTTGTGAGAGCTACCCCACAGGGCTTGCCACAATCCTGAAAGTCTCTTCTGCCCTGTTCCCAGATACCTCTTGGTGTGGAGCTGAGATAGCAGCTTGCTCTCCCTTTCCTCAGGGGCATCCCTCACATGTTCCCATATTTTCTTTGGTGCTCTCCTGGAGGCATTTTAGAGCAGGTTAATAATAGGTTTTTTTTCCATATCAGAACCTTCCTCCTTATTTGGAATAAATTTGCCATGAGTTACTAACCTGGAAAAGAACCCTGCTGTTGTTTGCCACAGTTGCCTGGCATTGATCTGGTACCATCAGCCACTCCACAGCCCTCGTGCTAGCTGGGGAGAGCTCCCTACTTTCCAAAGCAGTCCATGGCATTTGGATCTGCATCAGATCTGCATCTGTCTCTGCCCCTCAGCCTCCCAAGACGTGACCAAATCTCACCTTTGACATTCAGTGAAACTTGTCCTGATTGAATATTTGTTAATCCTGTAGAAAACCAGCACTTCAGAAGCAATACCTGTTAGGCAGCTGGTGGGCTGAGGCCACTGTCCATTGCAGAATCACAGGATAGTAGCATTGAAAGAGACCTCTAGAGATCATCTAGTGCAGTCCACCTGCTAGAGCAGGTCTGCCTAGATCAGTCTGCACAGAAACATGTCCAGACAGTTTTCAGAAGTCTCCAGAGGAGACTCCACAGCCATTCTGGTCACCGTGTTCAACTGCTCTGACACCCTCACAGTAAAGACGTTTTTCCTTATATTTAGGTAGAACTTTCTGTGTTCTTTGATCTTTATTTTTTGTTCCTGTGCCTGTTGCCCCTTGTCCTATCACTGGGCACCAGAGAAAATAATCTGGCCCCACTCTCTTGACACCCACCCTTTAGACATTTATAAGCATAGATAAAATTCCCTGTCAGTCTTCTCCATGCTAAATGGCCCCACATCTCTCAACCTTTCCTCCCAAGAGAGGCTCTCCATTCTCCTTACCAACTTTGTAGTGCTCCTTTCCATTAGTTCCCTGTCTCTTTTGAACTGTGAAGTGCAGAACTGGACTCCAGATGTGGCCTTGCTAGGGTAGACTAGAAGGGCAGGAGAACATCCCTTGACCTGCTGATCACACTTTTCTTAATGCACCCCAGGTTACCATTGGCCTTCTTGGCCACAGGGTCACATTGCTGGCTCATGGTTAGCTTGCCCACTAGGATTCCCATGTGAAGCTGCTTTCCAGTAGGTTGACCCCTAACTAGTAGTGGAGCAAGGGGTTATTCTCCCCCAGGTGCAGGACCCTATATTGGCCCTTGTTGAGCTTAATGAGACTCCTGTCTGACCAACTCTCCAGCCTGTCCAGGTCTTGTTGAATGGCAGCACAGCCTGCTGGTCTGTCTGTCAATCCTCTCAGTTTTGTATCAATAAGCTTGCTGAGGTACACTCAGTCCTTTCAGTGATGAATATTACCTCTGACTGTTCTTTGCTCACCTGCCTCTTTGTCTGCATCTCCCTGTTGTCCCTAACTTAGTGAAAATCCTGCTAGGCAGTGGTTTCTTATTTACTGTTTTTGTACAACAGGTAGCCCATTGGCTCTGTGGTCTAAGAAACATGGTCAGCAACACTAACATTTTGCTAAAGGTAAATACAAGGATTTTTCATTATGCCAGTCTCTTTACAATAAATGGATGATATGTTGTGTGTAATACAAAAATATCCTTATGAAGCATGAGTGCTTTTTCGTGCCCAGCAAGTAAAGTGAATGTTGAACAGTGCCATATGAACACTGACAAGTGTAGCCCTACCACCAGTGATGCTCTTGTGTGCTGCTTTTTTACTTCATTCCCCTTCTCTGCTCAGAATCAGTGTCACAATGCTCCCAACTGCTCATGACTTGACCGAGTCAGGAGAAAGGGGAGAGATCATGAAGCAGGACACTCTCTTAAGTTCATCAAGTTCCTTAGGTTGCTGAGTTCATGTAATACCTGTCTTGGCACTCCCACCCCACCTCTGCCCTTCTGTGGAAGTTCATACCAGTATTTGAACCTGTTAGATGTCCTTGGTGTGCAAAACTTCAGATCTCTGGAATCCTACCCTTTTTCATCTAAGCTTGGCTTCCTCTTTTATTGTTTGGGTTTGTTAACCGTCTGCTGTCATCCTTCTCAAGTCCCAATAACCATTTTTCACCCCCCTTGTTCTTTTTTTTTCCACAGGAAAGCCAGGAAGAAAAGCATTTTCAGCAAGGCCTCCCTCCTTGCTGGGTTTCATGCACAGACTTTAATCACTGCCTTGCCTGGAAAAGGGAAAGAGCTTTTCTTAGAACGTCCTACCGCAGCGTGCAAAGACTTCCCCCCTTTTCCCTTCCTACTCATTAAAGCACAATTGTTGACTGCTCTGGGGGTCCCTGTGGGCAAAGCTTGTTTGTAATGTCAATTACCTTGAGTTTATGAGTTAAGAGCTGTTGCCGGTGCTCTGGAAAAAGGAATCCTTCATGTAGCTGTCACTGGTCTACCCTGCAGTTCATTCGGCCAAGAGGAAATGGGGATTAAAGGCCTTGCTCCTGCTCCTGCTGGAGGCACTGGCATGGCTGCTGCAGAGAACAATGGGAACAGACCCCGGCCTCAGAGGAGAGGGTGGTCCTAGCTGGGGTGCTCCCCTGCTCCCCCTCTCCCTGAAGTGAATGATAATAATTACTGCAGGAGAGGCTGTTTGGTGCACTTCCTCCAATTGTTCCCCAGACCTTATTTTGCTTGGTGCTCAAAAAGGGTCATTTGTTTAGTTGGATAGCAAAGCTTGTCTAGAATCACTTAATGTTTTCCTGAAATGCTTGAAAAGATGGGTGATCCCCTCGGGGAGAGGCAGCCACAGTGGCTCTTTGCATGTTTTGGCCTGTGCTAGTCACGGTGAGAATGGTGATGGACAATGTCAGTGGCACAAGGCCACATTTGTGATGAAGTGTAAAGGAGCTGTGACCTCATTGCCAGACAGAAGCTTATACTGGGATATCCTGAGATGGCATTCACAAGCTTTTTGAGGAGTTAGGCTGGTTCACCTTGCTTCTAACCGTGTGCTTTGGCGAAGATCACTTTTAGTTTGATGCATTGGAGAACTGGATCCAGCAGAGACCTTATCTTGGGATGCTGCAGGAAGATTCTCTCAAGAGAAAGAACCTGACTCAGCAGAGTGATACAGCTCACTGCCTGGTTCCCTGGTGTTCTGGAGGTGCATATTTGGTGCAATATTGCTCTGTTAGGGGAGTGACATGAAAGAACATGAAAGAGGGAGGTCCTGTTGGTAACCCAAAGATACTGAAGGCCCAGTTATGACACTTTTCACCCCAGGTGCCTTTCTTGTCAACTGGAAGGTGTTGTTTGAAGCTCTTATGGGAAGGAAAAAACCACATTTGTTTCAGGCTTATAACACCAGGCTCTATCACACCACAATTTGTTGGTATAATCAAGATTTTGCTTCCATATGTTTCTTCTGCTCTTGTAAAGCATTGGGTTTTTTTGTTTGTTCTTCCATATTGAGAATGCTTTTGGAAACATTAACAGCTGAGATTTAATTGCTGAGAAAACCAGCAGCCCCTCACTATGTCACAAGTTCAAGTAACAAGAGCTGGAAAATGCAGATTTTTTTTCTGTAACAGAAGATATTTTCAATGCAGGAAATACCATACTTCTTAATAATAATAAAAACAAATGCCTAAAGCTGTGCTATGGACCTGTGATTGCAGTAAGCCCAGGTAGAAGATGAAACAGAAAGGTACTTCCATGTCTGAGTCTCCCAGATGTTTTGTATTGGAAATGTGAAACAATCTCCTTCCATTTTAAATGGTGTCTTCCAAATGTCTTGTCCTCAGATAGCAGTGTATTTCTATCAAACTCCTCTTGGCAGAGTGATGGGCTTTTTTTGAGTTTTGTATTGCCATCAATATTCCTTACTGGTAGGAAGTCACTGATGATGCATAGCCTGGATTACAGACAATAAAAATGAAACATTTTCACGATCTTGAGGAATTCAGAAACATTATGATATCAGTTTTTTTTTTAATCAGCCGTGAGTGTCTCTTGAGTACTCAGTTCCTGTGGAGCTCCAAAGCTCAATGCCTTTAGGTTTATGATTTCATTCAAAGGGTCACATATTACATCATTAAAGACCCTGCTAAGAGTCCTTTCCTTTGAGGCAGGGAGCACCTCACTTCACACACAGCTCTTAGGTTTCTCGAGTTGCAGGCAGTAAAACTTTTTTCATGCAGAAAATGTATTTCAGTGGCATGAGCTTAATAACCCAACCCAAGATCTGATTCCAACTCAGAAGACCTCTACTTTGCTAAAGAAACTTTCTGAGGGTTCTGAATTTCAGAAAGAAAATATTAAAAGATCAAGGTAGTTTTCACATGCTACTCTTCTTCTCATCTGATTGTGAGAATCTCCTATATGTGGTGCTCTTGCATATGAGCAAGTCATCAGTGACACAGCAAATCATCAGCTGGGCCATGGCAACCTCAGTATGCTATTGGTCTGTGCCAGATGTGAGGTCATGAAAGAAGCTTAAAGTGAAAGAGGTTAAAATGCAGACATGGACAGTCACAAAGGTTTGGCTGACATAAGCCCCCTGCACAGACTGTGTGTGAGCTGAACCCTTGAGCTGATTGCTCACAAAACTCTGTTTGCTGTGCACACACACAGGTTGCAATGCACAGCCAGCACTTCACAAAAGACACTCACTCCAGTGAGTCCAGCTCACTGCCTGCTTCCTCCTGTGCTCTCACTGCCTGCTTCCTCCTGTGCTCTCAGGCAAATGGTGATTTTTCTAGCTGCAGCTGGAAGGATTGGTTGGTCTGATCTTACCAAATGTGTCCACGATATGGTGAGGTGTGTTTGTGCCAATATGCACTGACTGGGCACACTGGCATTCCCAGTGATGCTTGCTAAGCAATTTAGCTGTGTAATTTTGCAGTAGCAGCATGTTGAAAGTAAGACAGGCAAGGTAGAAAACCTGTGCTGCTCACTGAAAACAAAACAAGATCAGGCTGTATATCTTTTATATATATATATATATATATATATATGTGTGTGTGTGTATCTTATATACCAGTTTCTCCAGAATGAAACAATACTGGATATTTTTATCTAGTAGGTCATGTTTTGATGAGGAGCCATGAGGTCTAGAGTTCAGAGGGCAAGAGCAAAGGATCTTACTCTGCTGTAATCCTTCCTGAGCCATGAGCTTGCAGGGTGACCTTGTGTGTGACACTTGATCAGCCTGCTCAGCCTTAGGCAAGAGGCAGCCAGACCATCCCCTGCCATCCCAGATGTCACAGTGTCCAGCTTTTGCAGTGATGCTTCCCTTCCCCAGCAGAAATATCTGATGATGTTATTATGCAACGATCAATCCCTGCTTCCTGGTGCATTGCTAATTAGTAATCAACATCATTATGGGTGCTGTGAAGTTAAAGATGTGCCAGAGGAAAGTTCTCTGTTAATAACAATAGGCTGGTGTATGAAATGAATGTGAGTTTTGGGTGTTCCATTGTCAGGTTCTTTGCAGTTTTGTCTTGGGACTTGATCTCTTGATATTTACTGTTTCCCCACAGTGATATAGCTGAGAAAATTCTTAATCATATCTTGTCAAGATCAGCAAGGTAAGATTATTCTCAAGTACATCTGTTTTGGGATTTTGTTTTTTTTTTTAAAGACAACATTAGTGCTTTTAAAATAGGAGAAGCAAGTGTGGTTACTTGGAGGCTGGTAGCTCAGCCAAGGGGGAGGGAAAAATGTAGTTGCTACACAGAGCCACCCAGTGCACTTCTCCACACCCACCTGGCATCCAGCTACAACTCCCATAGATGTCCTGGATACCCAAAGACATCCAAAAGAACCCTGGAGATCAAGTGTTAGACTTGATCTAGTGGCCTGATTTTAAGAGATGTGGAAAAGTCACAGCAACTGGTGAAACTGAAGTAGAAAACAAATATGTTCACCCATTTATTAGGTTGGTTATTTGGCTTTATTAGGCTTGTTCACTAGCTACAGAGAAGGATAGCTGAGGATCAGTGGAAACTCTTTCTGATCACACACAAATGGTAGGACTGACAAAACTAACTCTAATGGCTGAAACTCTTTAGAGGAAGACATCATTCTAGATGCTGGCTGGCACTGTGATCAAGGGGACCCTTCTTCCTGAGCTGTGAAATTCACACTTGTGACAAGAGCTAGGAAGAACTTGTGGTAGCAGACCATGCAGCTTATCAGAGTAGGTTGGCTGGTTTCAAAGCTTGCCATGAGTAGTAGTTAAAAATGAGCTGTCCTTATCTACACCAATCCGTTGGTGATAGCCAGAATTTGGTTGCCTAATTTATCTCCTCGTGATTGTAGCAAGCAGGTTTAATTTAATCTCAAAAGCTGTCTCTTTAGACCACTTCTGTATTTATCCCCCTCTCCTTACTTCCATGGTACTGGACTGTTTTGGGTTTGATTTTTTTTTCAGCAGAGCTTTTGGAAAAAACAATCCACTTTTTTGTAGCTCTGTTTGTTGCTTTTCTGGAAGTTATTTTATAACCCTAGATAATGATCTCTTTCTTTTCTTCCTACAGATTTTTGTATTTCTTGTAATTTCTTAAGGCTAGTAAAGGTGTTCTTAGAATCACAATCATACAAGAGTCTGTCACGATGGACTGATCTGAACTGACTCACAAACTCTAGGAACTGGCTTGTGATTGAAAGAATGAGTCAAACTACTCTTTTTTTTGTGCTAAAAACCCTGAAAAGTGTGTGCTAAGAGGCTGGAATAGTATTTTCACACTGGTATAGATGTAGACATGTGACAGAGGTGATAGAGCTGGTGATAGAAGAGGTTGCTTCATGCATGATGTGTTTGAAAGAGAATAAATTGTTTCTCAGTTGTTTCTCTCCCAAAACATCTCCCCTTCTGCATGGAAGGATGCTGTGTGTGCTTGTGTAATGTGTGATGGTGCCTTGCTGTGGTCATGAGGTTTCAGCATCATCTGCTGAGGCAGGCAGGGCTCTGGGTGGCTGAAGATGTAGCACAGGCAGTTCAGACTCTTAAAGTGCCAGTTTATATAGTCTTTGGTGCTCAGACTGCTTGCTTGATCTTCACTGGCAACCTCTCTTCCTCCATCTCCCAAGTTAAAAAACCACAAGGTGGGTAGCAGGGCGACAAAGTCCCTTCCACTGTAAGTGAAGATCAGGTTTGTGACTACCTGTGGAACCTGAACATGCATAAGTCTATGGGACCAGACAAGATGCATCCCAGAGTCCTGAGGGAGCTGGCTGATGTAACTGCCATGACTCCCCATTATATTAAAAAAGTCCTAGTGACCAGAGGAAATCCCCAGTGTCTGGAAGAAGGGACACATTGCACCCATTTTTAATACAAGTAGAAAGGACCCTGGGAACTACTAACCTGTCAGCCTCACCTCTGTGTCTGGGAAGATCATGGAGCAGATTCTCCTAGAAACTCTGATAAGACACATGGAGGGCAGGGAGTTGATCAGACACAGGCAGCATGGCTTCACTAGGGCCAAGTCCTTCCTGGCCAACCCAGTGGCTTTCTACAATGGAGTGACTACTTCAATGGACACAGGAGGAGTGATAGATGTGATCTATCTGGACTTCTGCAAGGCCTTTGACAGTCCCCCACAACATCCTCCTCACCAAGTTGGAGAGATATGGATTTGATGAGTAGACTGTTTAGTAGATGAGGAATTGTCTGGAGAGTCACATCCAGAGGGTGATGGTCAATAGCTCAAAGTCCAGATGGAGATTAGTGGAAAACTGTCCCTCGTGTGTCCATACTGGCTCCAGTACTGTTTAATATGTTCATCATTTAGATAGACAGTGAGATCAAGAGAACCATCAGCAAATTTGCAGATAACACCTAGTTTTGTGGTGCAGTTGATATACCAGAGAAATGGGATGTCATCCACAGGGATCTGGACAAGATGGAGAAGTGGGCCCTGGTAGACCTCGTGAGATTCAACGAGACCAAGTGCAGGGTCCTGTGCCTGGGTCAGATTAATCCTCATTATCACTCCAGGCTGGGGAATGAGGTCATAGAAAGCAGCTCTGCAGAAAAGGACTTGGGGGTGTTGGCGGATGAGAAGCTGGCCATGAGGCAGCAGTGGGCACTGGCAGCCAAGAAGGCCAATGGCAGCCTGGGCTGCATCAGGAGAAGTGTGGGCAGCAGCTGGAGAGAGGGGATTCTGCCCCTCTGCTCTGCTCTGCTCAGACCTCATTTGGAGTACTGCATCCAGCTCTGGAGCCCTCAGCACAGGAGAGACATGGAGCTGATGGAGAGGGTCCAGAGGAGGCCATGAAAATGATTAGGGGGCTGGAGCACCCCTCCTATGTGAGGATGGGCCAAGGGAGTTGTTCAGCCTGGAGAAGAGAAGGCTCTGGGGAGACTTTATATTGTGAGATGCATTTGAGGAGGGAGAGGGAGTTGAGAGCTTGGCCATGGAAACCTTCACTATTTTTTTGGCAGCAGAAAGCAAATCTATCCCACGTTGAACAGAATGGGGCAGGCAGGGCAGTTCACAGGCCCTGCCAGAACTGGGGGGTGGGGAGGGGGGGGGGTTGATCCTTTTGACTTAACTGGTCCATTAGGGCGAGATGAGGCTGCCAGGCCATCCTTACCCTCCAGCAGAGTCCAGCTGTATTGTGCAGTGGTTCTTATTTTCATTGCAGTGCTGAGCTCATCTGCTCTCTACAATTCTGTTGTACTTGCTCACGTTTATCTTGTGAAGATCAAGATGTACTTGAACTTTAGAAATAAAAACGGAAATTTGAACAGGAAACATGGCAGATTGACATGTTCCTCATTGTCACTGCTACATTTGTTAGACATATGTTTTCAAAATCAAAACACTGCAGTATTCAAAACACTGGGGGTGGGGACAACGAGGGAGACCCATCCATGCCCCACCCAGGGTGTTTATCCTTAAGGATGATTCATCTGTAGATGAAACTACAGGGCCCACTTATAACTGATGCTGAAAGTACTTAGCTACTGCTCAGAGATTTCCTGATGAAATCCAGGCTCCTCCTCAAACATGACATGAGCTTACTGTACAGAGAAAGCACCACAGACCAGATTTTGACCTCTAGGAAGGAAAAAAAAAACCCCAAAACCAAGCACAAAATGCACACTGACTACACCTATCAGGTTTGGAGGTGGAGCACTCACTGTATGGTGGTAGCAATAAAATGTCTGCAGTTTAAGGTGGTCCCTTGCTGGGCTTCAAGGCATCAGGAAATCAAAGCTGTGCTGCCTTAACTCCACTAACATGGATCCCTACTGAACTTGCCCAGCAGATGTGTGTTGTCCCACGTGTGTCATTTTTACAGGGCAGTAGGGCTGACTGCCATGCACTTCTAGGAGCTCTCTCACCTGGCTTGTGCAATAAGGTCCCAGTGCACTTAATTACTTAAGTGCTTGCTGAAGAGACATGGATTTTTCTGGTATTCAGTGAATGAGAGCAGAGATTCTGTCATATATCTGTGTTCTTGTTCTCCTAACTCTGCTCTTATGCTCTGCCCTGTTGTAGGAGTCTATTGTATTAGCTCCAGAGCTCAGCAATGAGGTTTTAAGGTGCTTTTGTCAGGTCCTCAATGTGACATTCACTCAGTGTGAATATGACAGAAATTGATTGCAGCAAAACTGTGCTGAGGTGGATTCAGAGCAGCTGGACTAAAAACCTCTTGGTCGTCCTAGGCTTGGAGGATTTTTTCTACATTTAAAGCAGTTTTTAGGAGCCAAAGCTTGATTGCTTTATGGACAGAAGGACACAGAGGAATGGAGTTAAGTTTGAGCACATTAAGTTTTTAAAGAGTGACCTTTTTAAGAAGCCAAACCCAAGAAACTCTTCTTGGACTGCAGTCCCTTCTTGTAAGTCAACGCTGGTCTTTTAAGAAGACTGGGAGTCTTGTGATCATGTCATAGAATTGTAGAATGTTAGGGGTTGGAAGGGACCTAGAAGATCAGTGTTTTCCAGAGAAAATCTCAAGGCCACTGGAAACAGTCACCCAGAACTACTTCTGCAAGTAACATTTAGAAGAAAGCAATTTGCTCACAAAAGCTGAGAGAAGAGTGTTCATATATTTCCGATCCTTCATCTGTCCTGCTGATGCAAGTTTGAGATAAGCTGAGTTTGTCCTCCTGGTGGTAAGTCTCAGTGAGATAATACCTTTCCTGTGAGTTTCCAGTGAAAGAAGATCTGGGACATGTACAGGCAGATCACAGGATAAACACAGGATGTAGGTGGTTTCCCAAATTCTTCACTTTTAAAAACTTTTCTGGTCTGCCCCTTGTAAATTTGGCTAGGTCACTGCAGGCTGTATTGTGACAAGCTTTACTGCAGAACATGGTGGTTGCTGAGAGGTGTAAACAACCCCTGTTTTCACATCTGTTCTTCAGCAGGAGAGAGCAGTTTGTCTTGCCAAAGCTTCTGTGTTTGACCACATTCCCTCCATGGCTGCTCATGCTGCTTTTCCTACCTCCATGTGTCACTGGGCTGCCTGATAGACCTACTGAGGTCCAGTTCTCTTGGCTGAAGCTGGGCAGCCTTGGAATTCAAGATACTTACTCATCCTTCTATTGATGATGAACATCACAGAACAACTTGTTTTTAAATTAAGCAGCAGGAGTAGCTGTCCTGTGTACGGGTTTGACTCCTATTGCTGAGCTAGAGACCTCAGGTGTGTAGGAGAGAGGTGTATGTATTGTGGACACCAATCAGCTCTGTGTGAGGGCTACCTTGAGAAGTTGACTGGCATGGGTTATGTGGTTTCTGATGTCAGGATGTAGCTCTTCCTCTGAATTTATTTAATTCTGTTTCCATGCAGTGTACACTTACAATGTGTTGTATAATAAAAATGCATTATGATCACTCTGGTATATTTGGGAGATAATAGATTGCCATAATTATGTAATAACCTGCTCTGTTTAAAAATCCCTCAGCATTTCCACTAATGGGACTAGCCAATACTGACTTCAGGTATGGTTTTCCTGGGATCACTCTATCTGGTGGCAAGATGGTGGAAGCAATTAATCAATTTCTCAGTTTTTCTGCTTCCTAATTTATCTTTCTAGGCTGGATTTACATGGAGTTCTTTTTTATTTCAGGCATTCTTTCAGGAAGATTTCCAAAGGTAACAACTGAAGTCACCTAAAATAAGGACTAAATTGCAATTTCAAAATATTTCCATAAATAGATACTGGGAGAAAGGAAAATGGAGAAGCCCAGAGTGGCTGTCTCTGCACTGGCTTTTTCTTAGCTCAGCATTATTGCAAACAATGTCACACAGAGAAACTCAGTGCAAATGTTTTTTTTATTATTATTTCAACGTTAATATACTGTCTGAAAGCTGAAGGAATTGCCCTAGAAGAGAGAAGTATTCTTATGGTACCTTCCAGTAAAGTGGTGATATGCAAATTCCACGTTGGAATTTTCTATGTATCCTCCAAAGACTGACATCCTAGCCAGCTCTTCCTGGAGGAGTTGTCAGCTCAGAAAGAAAATCGAGCTTATAATGTGTCAGTCTGATCCCCACTGAGAGGGCAGGCTCAGAAGGGAGAGCAAAGATTTAAAAAGGAAAGGGTATTAATATGCCAGCAGGTCATACGATATGTAGCATAATTTCTGGGGTCTAGGGTTGATTTCCTTGGCTATGCATGTGAGACTGACAAGTCCACTTGGTGACATGAAATGCAAAGTTTTGGTTATAATTAATGATCTTGCCTGCCATTCCCGTGTCTCTGTCTGATTTTTGTACTTGCTTTTCCACGCTTTATTTTACAGCCCTGTAAGCAGTAAGTCCCATGTGCAGACTCTGATCACAAGCAGCAGAGTGCTGTGAAATAAACAGGTCGAAATGCTAATCTTACTTGCACCACAGTAAATCTAGAGTGTCACTCTGCCAACTCCAAGCTAGAGATTTAAACTGGTAGCCTACTTGAATTTTGTTATTCTCTGTGGTTTGTGGTTTTTGCTTCCTATGTTTTGTGAAAAGGGCCACCAGGTCTAAGCAGTGAGGCTTGATCTCTCTTAAAATTCAAATCACTACACGTTATGAGATTGGAGAGGTGATTGGTCCCTGGGCCCAGGAGAATAAATGACATGGCTGCACTAGTTCATGTCCATATCCTGGGAGATGTATCCATGGACGTACACTCTCCAGAATAAATACAAAAAACAACTTAGATCTTTCTTTTCTATTGTGGCCATTGCTTTTCTTTATGGATAAGGCTTGGTTTGTAGGTCACAAAACTGATTCTTCAGCCAACCTACAGTAGCCTCAAAACTGTGGAATGTTGTTGTAAAAATGCAAACATGTAAAATGAGAAGACATCTAATGCCAGCCTTTTGGTGGAGACCAGATTTAGGCTTAAGACAGCTGGTGCCAGAGCATTTGCCTGTTAATATTCCAAGGCTCTGGAATGCCTTGCAAGAAAATATCAGAGCAACAGAATCAATTAGTGATCTTAAAAGCATCATTAAGACTTCTGGGTGACATGATAATTTTTTACTTGGAAGAACATATTTTATCAGCTATCTGGAGAGATATTGTTGCAGGAAAGAGGATAAATCAGAGTTAAAAAAAACCCATAAAACCATCAAAATTATTCAGATGAGGATTTGCTTTTATGCTGGGTTTTGCCATCTGGGACTAAGGAGGAAGAAGGTAGGCACTTTCCATGTGGCATGCCCAGATTCATACTTGCCTCACCATTCTCAGAAGAGCTATGACTAGGAGTTTACTCTCATCTGGTCTTTAACCCAGCCTACGTGCCATTGCAAGGTAGTCAGTGTGCATAAGAATTCCCCTCAGATATTTAAGAGGATGACGCCGCCTTTTATCCAAACACATACGAATATACAGGACTTTGAATGATTAGTTGTTTGGTTTTGGTTTTTTTCTGCTGTGTAAACCTCAGTTCTTTGCTTGTTAGTGATTTCCTGAATGATGTGGTGGCTCTGACAGTAGAACTGAAGAGTGGCAAGCCTACAGTGGAGCCTGTTAAAGGCATAACTCCTTGGCACGATGGTCTGATAAGCAACAGGAACAATGAGGACATCAAATGCAGCCCAGGTTCTCATATCTGCTGACCCCTGTCCATACTCAGAATAGAAACAATTCAGGCAAGCAACGAAATTATTCCAGATGGCAGCCACTGAACCCAGTTTGTAGAGTAATCATTTACTCCATGAGCAGTCCTACATCCTTCAGCAGGATCACAAAGTGCTGTGAGCAGGTGGTAGAATGAAATGGGAGAGTTTGGTCTTAGTCTGCTCTTCAGTGTTTGCAATAAACACCATTTTTTTTGGCAGCATAGTTAAATTCTACACCAGGTATCATACCTGGTCTTGGACAGGGGTTGGGCCAAATGATGCCACTTCCAACTGTACAAGGGGAAGGGCTGGAGAAAGAAAAGCAGAGGAAGGATCAGTGCAATGGTGCTTTCTTTGTGGTGCCCTCCTAGGTGAAAACACCAGTAATGGGACAACGTTCATTGCTTTTGTCTGTGCAGCCAGTGTGCTTCCATCAGCACTCTCTGCAAGGCAAACACCTCTGGGGTCTTTACAGGAGAGAACAAAGGAGACAAACAGAAAGAGAGATTGTATGCTGCCCGGTTTGATCAAAGGTGAATTGTGCCAGAAGAACCTGATATCTTATCAAAGAAAGCTAATTGGTTTTCCTGGTAAAGAAAACACAACTGATCTATCTGGCTATCAGCAAAGCATTTGATATGATGCCACATGGGAAATGATTTGTTCTGTGGGAGATGCTGGGGTTAGGTGGAAGGAAAGCGTGTGGAGGTCTGGCTAAGGAAGGGATGAATACAGGTAGTGTTGGTGTGGGAGTGGTCAAGCTGGAGGGGACTTCTTATGCAGTTGCTTAAGGAATAATCTTGGGACTGATTCTGTTTAATGTTTTCAGCAGTGGCTTCATCCTGAAAGGTAGGAGTGCATGGATGAAATCTGCAGATCACGGTAAGTTTGGGAACACAGTTATTATGCAGGAATATCAGGGTATGATACAGGAAGCATTGACTGACCTTGAAGACTGGACTAATAGAAATGGGATGAAATTCAATATTACAGAGTACAAGGTCATGCACTTAGGGACTAATAACATGAATTTCCACTATAAGCTGGAAGCTTATCAGCTTCAAACAAGCATAGAAAAGAAAGACTTGGGCTTATTAGTTGATGGGGGTAACTAAGAAGCAGAGATATCATGCCACCATGAAAAAGACAAGTGCAAGCATAGGCCATAGGAGTCACGGCCTTCCCAAGAGGCAGGGAAGTATTAATGCCACCAGAGAGGGGTGAGATCTCCCCTGGAGGACTGCTGTCTGCTCTGGTCCAGAAAGACTGGTGCAGAACTGGCCTATTAGGAACATCAGCGGAGTGGGGAGCCCATCAGTTCCCTCCTCATAGCCCAGCCAGTGGTTGCTGAGAGGGGACACAGCAGCTTTCTTTAAATACAGCAGAGGGGGAATAGGAAGGAGAGAAATGCATGAATTCAAATCAAAGCAGTGCTGGCACATGAACAAATTAAACAAAAAACCAAATTAAATTAATTAAAAACAAAATAAAAAACCCCTGTAGCTACATTGAGGCTTGGAGGCTTTCTGGTCACTCTTGGGCAGGGGCCTGGCACAAAGGCATTCAGCTGATGTGTGGGAAGGCAGAAATGGCCTGGCATTGATGACCCTGCAAGTCCTTCCCAGTAACACGTTGCTGGCTGGCACCTGAGGCTCGATGGGGCTGGGTGCCACAGTAAATGCTTTTTACTTCCCAGCTCTTTCCAATGCCAGTCTGCCCTCCCACCCTCTCCCTAGGTGCTTGTGTGTACTGCCTCACCCAGCATCAGTGCCTAGCCCCCAGTCAGGATTACATTCAACTGATGGGAATCAGGAAAAACTTCATTGTGCCGTGCTAGCATGGTGGCTTGGCCAGTGGGATAGATGGGACCCAGCCTGGGTTTCACAGAGACACTGCCTTCCTGGGCCAGCCAAGGACAGTTTTGGGTAGCTGTGCTGACCTTCTGATGGGGCACAGGCCTCCCGCCAGCCATGTTTCATCCCTTCTTGTGTGCTGGGGGAGCTGTCAGCCTCAATTTTAATTGCTTTCACACAGCATCATCTGCAAATCAGAAACTACATTTCAGAGTTTTGTTTTTTTTCCATTTCCTTCAAACATTCATGTTGTTTTTGTGGTTTTTTTGTTTTCTATTATTATTATTATTTTCTCTCTTTTTACCTTATATACCTTCCCTCCCACTATTTTTCCTTTTTTTCCTCCCCCCCCCCCCCCCCAACACTGGTTGACATTTACCAGAACCCAGTGTGATTTAGTGACCTTGGGCATACTGTGCACTTTAATTTGTCAATTTGGGAAATTAATTTGTGGAAGAATGAGTTGAAGTCAGAGGTCAGGCAGTTGGAGCGCAGACCTGCTGACAGGTTGACTGTTGGTGGGGGGCTAATGAGAGCACACCACCAAGCGAACGGAACAAAAGCAGACAGATTACACTGCCCAGTCGCTGTCTGGAGTCAACGTTGGGCTGTTGGGCCTCCATCTCTGCCATGATTTTGCTCCAGAATGCTCAGGCAGCCATTCAGAAACAGCCAAAGTGGCCTTCTGGGAGGAAAGTGTTGGCCACTGGTTGTGAGGTGAGGATGGTGAGGATGGAGAGCTTCTCAACAGCAGTTCTGCCAGCAGAACCACATCATGGAGGGAGCCACTCATGAGGTTGCATCTGGATGTTTACAGCCCTGCTGACTGTGGCAACCTGGAGTCCAGGTGAATTTAGCATCTCTGGTGGATGCTGATGGCTGTGACTGGGGAATTGGGATCTAGTTTCTGCAGGCAGCATCCACCTGACTTTGCCCACAGCTTTTGAGCTGGAGACCTTGCCGGGCAGCAAGTAAGAAAAGTGGTGGCTGATGCTCAGTGCCTTTCTGCTCCAAAATCCCTTTCCCACTCAGCTGGCAGGGCATGTTTTGGTTAGACACATTCCTGTGGGTGCTTGCCATTCATCTGCATGCAGAATTGAGCAGAGGTTTGACCACAAACAAGACCTGAATGTACTGGAGAGAGATTGCATCTGCAGCCCCGAGGCAACTGAGCTGCTGCATCACAACCAGACTGCCCCATGGCAAAATGACTGAGCTTTAGAGGATGACAAATGTGTTCAAGTGCCAGAAAATCCTCAGATTCTGCCCTTGAAAAAAAAAAAAACACAACTAAGGCAAAAGGTATGGCTAGGTCATGTTAAAGGCAAAGCCATATCCATGAAATTACTGAGGAAGAGATTCAACAGGACACTCTTGTTGACTACAAACACTGAGGCAGAGCTTCCAGCAGCTATGGAACAGGACAGCTTCCCGGCCTGAGTGCAACAGCTCAGGTCCTTGCATTCAATCCTTTTCATTTTGGGGCTAGCAGAGGTTGGAAGGACCAGACTCAGCATGCACAGCCACGGGGCAAGGGGAAGAAACAACTTGTTTTGCTCTGGCAATAACAGCTGGCTCTGCACACGCAAGGCAAGGGTAGGCTTGGAAGGGTGCTGCTTTCCATTAAGTGTGGAAAAACGTGAGGCACTGTTGGCTGTTTGAGGAAAGGAGCACAGCAGGCTGTGAAATGAACTTCTTTTCCCTCATAACAGATGAAAAAAGGAAGAAAACCTCCCTTAGGCAGCAGCCTGGCTGACCAGGAAGGTCTCTACAGCTGTGTGCATGCTTTGAGACTGGCATTGGAAATGGTGCACAGCTCCCAGAGTCTCATGAGCTGGGCATTGGACACAGTTTCCAGGTATGGCACAGCACTCTTCAGCTGATCCAGGTAATTTGCTGAATGGGAGGCTGTATCTGAGGGAGATCTCAGGCAGAGGATGCCACAGGCAGATGAAGACAACCCTGGCTCTCATAACTCCTCTGGTACTGCCCTGTCATGAAGTCCCCTTCAGCAGCCATATGTCTGAATATAACTGTCATCACTGATGCAGTCACTTATGTCCATCCTTGCTTGTTTGGAAAGACCACAGGGAGCCTTGTATTTCCATGTTTCCCTCAATGCCATCAGATCCCAACTGCTCTCTGCCACATGCTGGCTCCATCCCAGTTTATTGCTTCAGCTTTGCATTGTGGTCCTCACCACTGACACCCTGCCTTATGGGCTTTTTGTATTTCAGTGGAGATGGAGAAGCCCTCTCTCCTGTAGCTCTCACTAAGCTTCTGAGGCTTGTAGATCAGTGGGTCATTAGACAACACCGGGGACACAGTGTCAGGGAGAAAACGAGGTCAGGCAGACTGGAGGAGAGGAAGAAGACAAGGAGTGTGACTTTCAGAGGAGATCTTACAGACCCCATCCCTGCAACCTGTCTGTATTTTTGTGGCTTGCAGCATTTCCCACCTCTAGTTTAAACCTGACTCCCATACTCTTATTTTCTTCACGGGTTAGCATGTTCCTACCTTGTCTTGCTGCCAAGATGCCTTGTCCATCACTCTGCAGTAAGTATTGAGAAATACCTACACATACTGTAGCAGAGGTTGAGAATCTCAGCGACTTACAAATTATTTCTCTTTGTTTCTCAGCCTTGATGAGCATCCTGGGTGTCCCGGGAAGTGCAGCATGTAACTTCCAAGAAAGCCTAGCAGCTGGGGTGGTGTCGATTCAGGATTCAGGCATTTAAACAGTCATGCTCTCCACATTTGCTCTCCTCTCCATATATGGCCTCAGGCCCTGAATCAGGGCTGCCTCGGAATGCTGTGCCATGGGAGCGGTGTGCAGAGGGTCTCTGGTGGCCTGCACAGCTCAACACTCTCCCTCTACACAAGACAAGCCACAGTGGCACCTGAGCACCCAGTGACTGTAGTCAGCTCTGTCCTTTGTGCCCTGGGCAATGAGGCTTGGTGATGGCCTCTCTGTACAATGTGTTTTCCTCTGGTAGGAAAGACTGTACAGACCTTTGCTGAGTTTGAACTGATGGAGGAGGCAATTGCTTCACTCCCATCAAGCTGCTCCAGCAAAGCTTCTTCACCTGGCTGGTGGGGAGCTCACCTTGATAGGGTTTGGATTTGAACATCAGTTACAATGTGGGCATGGGCTGAGAAGCATCTTCTCAGTTTACCTGGTTTTGCCCTATTTAATTAGCTCTGAGCAAAAAGACTAAGGCAGATTTTATGCAGTAGATTTACCTTTTATCCTGTAGAGTTAAGCCCACCTCCAACCTGGGTGTTCTAACTTGAGCAGACTGTCCTTCTACCTTTTATTACTGCTGTCTTAACCCGGGCTTCCCAAGTGACAATAAGGATAGACAAGAGTAAATATCAGATATATTGGTTTGCTAGCAGTGTTGAAAAATAGAAACAGAAGTGCTTTGAGTCTACTGTTCAGAATTTCTGACATGTCTAAATAT
Organism: Ceyx cyanopectus; assembly: GCA_013401355.1. Taxonomy (NCBI): domain Eukaryota; kingdom Metazoa; phylum Chordata; class Aves; order Coraciiformes; family Alcedinidae; genus Ceyx; species Ceyx cyanopectus. Next base: position 228,483 of record VYZU01040987.1, on the reverse strand, counting down.
AGACTGTGTCTTGAGGTTGCAGAAACCATTTGTTTTTGTTCCGGCCCTTTAGATAAAAACAAAGGAAATCTGAAGGAAAAGCAAGCTTGTCTCACAGGGATGGGGCAGGGGCACAGGCAAAACTGCTTTGCTCTCTAAGCTTCCAGTAAGGCTGGTCCTTGCCCCACGAGGCTGCACCATCTCCTGTGTGAGCTCAGAGCAGAGTGTGACTCCTGCTCCTTCCTCCTTTCCCAGCCAGTCTCTTTCCTCCCCTTTAGCAAGAAAATACAGTTTCCTGGTCAGTCCAGCTTCAAAAACTGAACCATTTCAGCTGGGAGATGCCCAGACAGATCCTGTTGTCCATTTCTCACTTTCTATGCATTACTTTTTTTTTTTTTGGCCCACTCCCCAGTGGTCTTTGCCCCAATCATCAGTAAATAATGGGTTCCTTGATAATGATTTTGGGTTTTTTGGTTGTCTCTTTTTTTATTTTTGTGATGAGCACCTCTCTGGCTGCCAGTCATCCCCCTGCTGCTTGGAGACTGCACCTGCAGACCCATGGGCACCCCACCAGGAACTTACATTTCCCTGGTCCACGTTGCACGTTGTCTCACTCCAAGTTGCTGCATCCTGCTGCTGATCCTGTGGTTTCAAGCTGGTTGACCTTATTTTAGAGACAGTACTAATAGCATGGGGATGGGGCCTCTTTTCTGTTAGTGCAGGATTATTCTCCTTGGGTATATTCCTTGTCCCATACATGGTCTTATGCTACACACCCCTCATAATGGTTCAAAAAGGCTGCCCTATGTCAGTGACCATGTTTCTTGGTCTGGAAGTCAGCCTTTCAGATGCAGCAGTGGTGGCCACAAGCTCCTCCATTCCTTAAACAGCTGCTCATCCAATCTAGCCTCCTTCAGTGTCCCTCTGCAGGTCCAGAGCTGCAGTCTGTTTCTCCCTCCCTACCCCCAGCCTTCCACTACAAAGGCAGCAGCCTCTCTAGCAACAAGCCCTGGCATTTCTGCAGTCATCTTGACACGGGGTTTACAAACCTGTTTTTGATCTAACATTCATTCCAAGATGGGAACATGGGAGATTCTGGTGAAAATGTCTCAATTTTTGTGACCCCTCATCTGAATGTCTGAATTTTTGTCTACTCGTTTGTAGAGTCTGACACTACAACTGGTTAAATCCTACGTGTTCCTTTAAAATAAATCAGGCATACCTTATTGTATTTGACCATTTATCTCCTGGACTGCCACATCTGTCCTTTTCTTCAGCTGAAAGTACTGAGTCCTGCCTCTTTAGCTAAACACACTGGAGCTGAGTTGTGGCACGGGCAGCCACACAGGTAAAAAAAGTGTTTGATGAAGTATCACTGTTCAGTGACATAAGTTGTTTTCTAAAGCTATCATAAATGAACAGTATCCAACGCACACATCTAGGGAGCTTGGGAATTTCTTGCCATCACTAGGGATATCTGGAAATTGCCTGCTTTTAAGGTCACTCAATGAATGAATATGAATCTATGAATCTATGAATAAGCAGCATCTTAGGGAGGCTGTGGTAACAACTGGGACTGGAGCAGAGAAGGCATCCAGATGAAGAAAAGTGCAGGAGGACTGATCACCTATGGATCACTCACTGCAGAGACTCAGCCTGGAAGAGGTTCCTCTGGACTCTACAGCACCAATCTCAGCACTATCTCCCTCCTTCAAGAGACATGTGATCACACACAGCCAGAAAGATTAAGATCAGCTTCACAAATCCACCACTAGAGACACATAAAATCTCTTTTGAGCAACTGTTTTTTGCTTCTACCAGCCCAGCCATTGCTGCTGAAGAACCCCCTTGGTATGAACACATCATGAAGGATCTTCTGTCCACACTGAACCTGACGAGGGGACTGTGAGTTCATGGTGAGATGACAACTGAACAAGTGGGTAAGAAAAATCCACTGAGAGAAAAGCTTTCAGGGCAGTGATGCATCCTCCACAGGGATGGTGAAAAGCACACTGGATATGCATGAAAGAAAAAGGAGCATTTGATTGATTTGAACGTGAGGTGAAATCCCTGGTCCAATGGACAGATGAGCCCTGTGCTCATCGTGTGTGAAATAATCCTTTCTCCCTGAGTCTTCCTTCCTAAAGAGTGAAAGTTTCCTGTATTCCCTCCATGACAGCCATCAGGCCTGGCCCTGACTCATTACACCTGTGTGGAGGCTCAGACCACTATTAACCCCTTGCCTTCAGGAAACAAAACATGTCCTGTGGGTGCTGCTCTCCTTGATCTCAGCCTTTTCCCCCCTCAATCCCTGCCAACCAGCCCTGCTCATCTGAGCTGTGTGATGACAGAGCTGTGCAGTGAGCAGGGCAAGTGCTGTGTGATCCTTGTGGAGGGTGCTGATGAGACAGGGTGGCTTTCCTGGCTGGGAGCTCCTTTGCTAAAAGCCAGGGCTGTCACATACTTTCTCTTCCAGATTGAAAAAGCATACAAAAGAGGAATGTTTGAAAGCTGCAGAACAAACCTTACCTCCAGGTCTCTGCTTGCTTGCATTTCTGGAAGGGCACTGGGGGAGGCCATGGTGCTGCAAAGCCCTGGTTGCACCAGAGTGTGCACAAGCTATGGGCACAGGTGTAGACAGAAGAGTGAAGGCACATTGAGGTGCCCAACTGTAGGAAATTCAGCACCTCCATGAGTGGCACTGTCCATCCAAGTGTCTTCTTCTCCATCTCATGCTCCTTAGCTCCCATTTTTACTGAACCCTGGTCTCCTTGCCACATGAGGACTCTAATTCCTAGTTTACCTTTCTCATCCTTGCCCTGCCCTGATCTTATTTTCCACCTTAGCTCCTGTCCTCATCCACTACCCTGTGTCTTTTCCCACCATGCTGCTTCTCCTTGGTCTGATCCTCTTCCCCATTAAGTTCAGATCAGGGGAACCACTGCTGTAAGAACTTGGTCTTGCCATGAAGCACAGAAAAGAATTTACTCCTTAACACGAGGTTGCTGCAAAACCTCTACAAGAAAGGATGTGCCAAGATGCTACAGTACATCTCTGCTTGAGAGGTTCAAATACTTATTTACGTGGCCAAATGTGGGGGAGAAGAGTAATTTTCAGAGGAAATCACAAGACAGACTGCCTACATCTCTGCCCAGTTCTTGCTCCACAGCACGGTGCTACCAGCTCTGCTCACACAGCCTGTCTTACATCAGCAAACAACAGGCTTTCCCCCCCTTGTTTCATTCACAGAAACATCTGAGCTCTTTGGAAGATGTGTTACACAATGTGCAGAGCAGTGAATAATTCACTCTGAGGCAAAAGTCTGCTCTCAAAAGAATCTCTGCGGGAGGGAATTCTGACAAATCTGTAGGCAACAGAAATAAAAAAGTCTTATGATGAGAAACATTGGGCAACCTTGATATCTCTCCTTGCAATCTAATAATGTGGCCCCTTAGCCCTTTTGCAAATCATCTGCAGATATGCAATTTTTCCTAATTTAAGGGCTATTAATATTAAATACAGCAACCATACATTATTTATACTGTTTTATTCATATATTAATTTTAAATCAATTCTTAAATGGTCCAGAGCCAGGAATGGAAATGAATTACTTAGGGCAATAAAGAGGGCAGGAGGAAATTAGCCAGAGTTATTAAAGCTATCATGAAAGACTTCCATATATTGGAGGCTTCTAGAGAGGAGCAGCATTTGGTGGGAAGAGCCAGCACTCAGGTGATTTTTAAGCTAGAGAGTCCTCAAATACACATTACATGGGGCTTGGTCAGACAGAGGACAGACCCCATGCCAGTGAGGAAAGGATTGCAGCAAGCACATTTCTCTGCTACAAAGATATTAACTCAGATGATCTCTGCTGTTCTTGGCATACTTCTCAGGGCTCAAGCCAGGATGTAAACAACACCAGAAGCTGGCCTCTGGAGTTGAAGCCTATCTTGACTTGCAGTTTCTTTTAAATGCTTTCTGTGCTGTGACACACATGTAAAATGGTTTTTATTGCGCCCGTATCCTGTTTCCAAGCCTGGTATTTTCAGGGAGGCTCAGGCAGATGGCTGAAGCCAAACTCCAGGGTCCTTCTGCTGCCCCTTCAGTATGGCTCAAGGGACTGTGCAAGGCAAGTGGCAGGGTGACTCTGAACCTGGTGAAGTGACTGAGTTCAGACAGGTGTTGAGAAATACAATTTTTTTCACTTGTCTCTAGCCATCAAAACCTCTGCAAGTCCTGCAGGCTCCATGTTTCATACAGAGGGAGACCCTGCAGAGGTTTTGATCTCTGTTGACTAGACAGCTAAGGAGGCTTGAGATGGATCTCACTTGGGTATTTAAGAAGCTGAAAAGTCATGTGAAAATGCTGACAACCACTGTAAATACAAAAGACACTACAAATGTGCCATAAAGAGGTGAAGGACATAAGTGCTTTCCCCATAATTCAGAATGTTTCACTGTACTGCCTCTTCTTTATTTCTTGTCATCTCATTTTACCATAATGGCACTTCCAGTCTCTCAGGCAATGTGAAGGGGGTTTAAACACACTAGAGCCCCTTTCAGTGCTCAGGTCATTAGCAGATTGAAGCAAAGTGCTCCCTTATATCTGCAAGTAAATTATTTATTATGTGTGTTAGAGAGATGGATGGCTGTGGAGATTCCCAGGAAAACCATGCTGCCTCAGACAGTAAATGGAGCTCTTGAGAGCTTCTGTCCCTGGGTCGGATTCATCCCAGGGCTCAGTGCTTTCACTCATCTCAGTACACTTTACACCAAAGAGAAGTTTAGTCCTTTGGTCCCAGATCTCGGGGGAATCCCTGGCTACATAAAATGGACAAATGAGCTGGATGAGAACGTTGTCCCTTGAAGCAGTGGCGTGATGAATACGTGTACTACTCAGAACAGTGGAATTAGTGGGTAAATACACTGGCAGAAACACTGTACTTCAGTAACCTTAGTTTTTCTTTTCACTGGATCTCTAATCAGTCACTCACTGACTATGAGAGATTAAAAACAAAAAAAAAGATATATCCTTTTGATGAACAAGAAAATGGTACAACTAGGTTACAAAAGAACAGAAAGAAAACAAGAGGGATTACACTTCTGCATTGTGAAATAGCAGCTAGATTGTTTTGTTTTGGGTTGGGTTTTTTTTTTCACTCCTGGCTTAGATGAAGATGGAGGAAGTGAGCTAGGACCTAGAGGAAACAGTTTTCTGCATACACCCTCTACCTTCTTCCAGCAAGAAAAATATTATCCCCAGGAACAAAATATACAATGACCAAAAAAAAAAATAAAAAAAATCTCATCTGATTCAGGGAAAGATAAACTATAAAGCAGAGTGTGAGACTTCTTTTCTTCAATAAGCTACAGAAGTTATAAAATATTACAATAATGTTCCTAGAGGAAAAGGCTGTGTATTGAAGTAATAAACGATTATAATTGTAATTTAGCTGCTAGCTTGCTGAAACTGATATATAATCATGGCCTGCTCATGGTCTTCTTTTTTTTTTAACTTNCTACAAATGTGCCATAAAGAGGTGAAGGACATAAGTGCTTTCCCCATAATTCAGAATGTTTCACTGTACTGCCTCTTCTTTATTTCTTGTCATCTCATTTTACCATAATGGCACTTCCAGTCTCTCAGGCAATGTGAAGGGGGTTTAAACACACTAGAGCCCCTTTCAGTGCTCAGGTCATTAGCAGATTGAAGCAAAGTGCTCCCTTATATCTGCAAGTAAATTATTTATTATGTGTGTTAGAGAGATGGATGGCTGTGGAGATTCCCAGGAAAACCATGCTGCCTCAGACAGTAAATGGAGCTCTTGAGAGCTTCTGTCCCTGGGTCGGATTCATCCCAGGGCTCAGTGCTTTCACTCATCTCAGTACACTTTACACCAAAGAGAAGTTTAGTCCTTTGGTCCCAGATCTCGGGGGAATCCCTGGCTACATAAAATGGACAAATGAGCTGGATGAGAACGTTGTCCCTTGAAGCAGTGGCGTGATGAATACGTGTACTACTCAGAACAGTGGAATTAGTGGGTAAATACACTGGCAGAAACACTGTACTTCAGTAACCTTAGTTTTTCTTTTCACTGGATCTCTAATCAGTCACTCACTGACTATGAGAGATTAAAAACAAAAAAAAAGATATATCCTTTTGATGAACAAGAAAATGGTACAACTAGGTTACAAAAGAACAGAAAGAAAACAAGAGGGATTACACTTCTGCATTGTGAAATAGCAGCTAGATTGTTTTGTTTTGGGTTGGGTTTTTTTTTCACTCCTGGCTTAGATGAAGATGGAGGAAGTGAGCTAGGACCTAGAGGAAACAGTTTTCTGCATACACCCTCTACCTTCTTCCAGCAAGAAAAATATTATCCCCAGGAACAAAATATACAATGACCAAAAAAAAAAATAAAAAAAATCTCATCTGATTCAGGGAAAGATAAACTATAAAGCAGAGTGTGAGACTTCTTTTCTTCAATAAGCTACAGAAGTTATAAAATATTACAATAATGTTCCTAGAGGAAAAGGCTGTGTATTGAAGTAATAAACGATTATAATTGTAATTTAGCTGCTAGCTTGCTGAAACTGATATATAATCATGGCCTGCTCATGGTCTTCTTTTTTTTTTAACTTCCTTATTTTTGCATACTTCAATCTTTTACCTAATAATAAAGCAGTCAGTTGCTCAAGGCAAGGCTGCATTCATAAAATATCCATTACCCAGCCCACATTTGATACCCCCTCCATTAAACAGAACAAGCAGTGCCTTAAGGGAATTTACTGCTATTATAAATATAAAGAATAAACATGTTTCCTTTCATTTCACTCCAGATTTTATTTTTTTTTAGTTTTGCTATTTAGAATATGATTGTGAGACAGCATGCAGGAATATGTGAAATGCTACACAGCAAATATGACCTGTCTTTTTTGAGACACTCTGGACTAACCACAGAGTTGTCCAAGCTTATAGTTGGTTGATGGGCACAGCTTTGGAGGATTTAGATAAACCATTCAAAGCCTATTTGTCAGTATCTGTTTGGTCTATAAATGAGAAGAGAAGCTTCTTGTTCCAAGGATGGGAGCCTGATGCCTCCTGCTTCAGCCCAAGTGTGAAGTATATGAATTTTTACTATTTCTTGTCTGCTGGAGATAGGTGCATGAGAAGACATGAAATAATGGAATGAATCAAAACACGAGCACGTCTGGACACCTTTTCTTCTCTGTGTCATATAAAAAGATCAGTTTCAGCTTAGCAGAAATTTAGGTCAGTTCTTACTTTGTTTAAACTGGCTAGCTTTCCTATGCCCTCAATATCTACTCAGTGCTACTAATCTGCAAACAAGATACAATGCACTGATTCAAACACATGCTAATTTTAGGGCATCATTCTGCTCTTGATGTGAGCAGGGAGCTCCTATTGATCTCTGTAGGGGTTGGTGATGCTCGCTGAGAGCAGATAGGGCACTAGCTTTCCTCCCATGTATATCTGTGATAAAGGCTAAAAACTCAACATTAAGAAGTCCTCCCCCGTGGCCAAATTCCCAGATGGTGTAAACCAGTAGAGCTTTAATGTCTTTAGTGGGGCTTTGTTGATTTATACCAGATGATGATCTGGATCCTCCTTTTCCCACATTTCACTCGCGGGTCACTTGTTGGAAAGAAAGTCTGGAGCTGAACAACTCAACAGCCACCCACAGCCCCCTGCAATCCACCCAACACTCGTGGCTCCCTCTCTGGTCCCCTGGATGCTTAGAAAAGCACCAGAAGATGTGTCTGCAGAATCACCCTCTCCAAACATGTAGCTTGTAGTACTCCCTGGAGGATGATATGTTGGTGGATATATTGGCTGAGTGGAGCTGTCAGCAGCAGGTAGGGTGGGTGAGAGCATGCCAGGCTCCTGGGGTAGCTTAGAGCTCTTTTCCAGCAGAACTGATGAGGCAGAGAGTGAAAAAGCATCACAGAAAGGATCTGTGACCCTGCCTTCCAGGTGGGAGGTATGGGCCAGTAGGTTAGGCAGTGGTGACAGCAAACCTTCCTCAAGAGCATCTGCTGGTTGTCCTCAGTGAGAGGCTCCTGAGAGTGCCTGGTGTGGGCACCTGGCTGCAAGGGCACATAGGGTAGAGTAATCCAGTGTTTTGGAGAGATGCAGCCTGGGCACTGGCAGCAATCAGAAAACTTCAAGTTGGTAAGTTTGGCACTCCACAAATACATCCAAACTTCTTTTGGAGCCTCTTTGCTTGCTATCTGTGCATCTCTTTTTGCAGAGTGGGGTGTCAGAGGTAGCCTTTAGAGATTAAATCCATAATTAGCTATTTGATCCAACAAGGAGTGAAAAAAAAAAAAATGTACTTTAAGCTTCTGAACAACATTTAGCAGGAGACAAAATTTGAAACAGTTTGTGAGGATGATTGTGTTTATTACCAGTCAAATTCTTGTTTAAGAAACAACTGTTAGGAAAAGATAAAGAGTGAAAAACCATCAGTCAAGAGGAGAGTGACCTTGTTTCAGGATGGAATCAAAACAATGCCCTGGGGAGTTTGGTAGGCATTGTTTCAGGACTTAGCACATCAACGTTTGCGGGTTAAATTAATTGAGATACAATGTGAGCCAAGCATGCCTAAGCTTGATAATCCCATAAGGATATTGTAATAATATGACATCAGTAAGAACTGGTGAACATATGCCATGTTATGTGTACAGCAAGGAATGATCCAGACTGTGCAGAGCTGGCACTGAGATTCCCAGAATCAGAAAATCCTGATCTCCCTGTTGCAGAAGTCCATAGGTGGGAGCAGAAGATGAGATGCAATGCTACTGAGCAGCTATTCCCACAGAGAAGCTGCTTCTCAGCTGCCCACAACCAGAGATCTTGCTCTTGCAGAGCTGTAGCTATGGGCTCTCCTGGCTTTTACTGCAGACCATGGTTTTATCCGTTCTCATTAATCAGAGAGGGAACACAAGAAGCATGTCTTGTCAGTATATCCACGCAGCCAAAGACTTTTATGCTCAGGGAGTAGCTAATGGACTGCAAAGCCCTTTCCCCAGCCCCATTTAGAGAGCTTGTTTATGTCTGGCCTCGTGCAACAGAGAGCAATGCTTTGCTCTCTGGCCATGCTTCTCTAGTGGACTACTTGACACATATGAGGGAAATTTCATCACTGCCATTGCTATTTACTGACATCTTGGTAGTCCCAGTAGAGGAACTGAGACCTGAGAAGAGGTGGCAAATGATCTGTGTCTTCCTCTTTGGCCACCTCTCCTGAGCAGTGGGAAGATGTCCCCTTGGTGGCTGTGTTGGTGCCAGGGAGCTCTGCAGCCTGCATCTTTGTTGCTCCATCATCCCTCAAATTACAGGCTCACTAGCAAGCAGTCACCAGGCTGTGAGATCCTTTTCTGTTCTAGCAATTTGTGACACTTCTGGCTGAGGCAAGCAACACCACAGATGTACACTGCTTTACAGGACCTCTTTATAGCTTATATCACAGAATCACAGATATTAGGGGCTGGAAGGGACCTAGAAGATCATCTAGTCCAACCCTCCCTGCCTGAGCAGGATCACCTAGACCAAGTCACCCAGGAACAGATCCAGGGGGGTCTGGAATGTCTCCAGAGATGGAGACTCCACAACCCCCCTGGGCAGCCTGTTCCGTACCTATAGCCTGCCCATCCATTATGGCAGAGCACGATGCAGTGGGACACTGCCACACTGCAAAGCTTTGGCTTTTCTGCCCCAAGGGAAATGTGTGTTTCCCCACTCCTGCCATTGCCATGTGCTGCAAAAGGCTGGTGTTGCACTGGCACCTTCCTCTTCGTCTGACCTCAGCCCAGGTGTGCAGGGGCAAAGAGGCACCTGGAAAGGGAAGGCTTACGTGGCTCTCTAGGGAAGCTGAGCAGCACCAGGAGTGCACAGGAGCAGCTGCCAAGAGCTGTCGGAAGCCTCAGAAGTGCACTCTGTATCGTTGTATTATTTCTTCTTTGAGAATGATTTCCTAAGATGGAGGGGGGTGGGGAGGTGGTAAGGAAAGCAAGAGTGTGAGGGCAGCAGCAGAGCGTGCTTGCTGGCAGGGCACAGCAAAGGCACTTGAACTGGCTCTAACACACACAGATCAGCAGGAGGTCTGTGAGATGGAGCTGGACTGTTTCTGCTGGGACAAAAGAAGCCAGCACCAGCATAAATGTGTTTTTACTGAGGCTTTTCAAAGCATTCTGTGAAGCAGAGGTCACAGAAAATGCTGTAAGCATGTGCTGGGAAGGACAAGGGATGAGCACTGTGCAGATTGTAAAGGAAGAGCACCAACAAGCTCAGAAGTCAAAGCAGGGGGGGCCTGGACCAACAACGTTCAGCCCCTGTTGCCTGTGTATCCTGTCCATGAATTATATTTCATATGTGGGCTTGCTGCCTGTCCTGGCAGCACTGATGGGGTGAGCTGGTCCCTTTGTCCCCAGCTCCCATCCCAGCAAGAGGGACTCTGGTCTTCTTGTCAGAGATGTGTGCAGTGGAAGCAACATAAGGAGAGTAGTAAGAAGCAGTTGCTTCTTTTGGGATGTCAGCATGGGGGTGTCTGTGCCTGTTCCTAACGTAAATGAAGGATTTAACTGGAAAAGCTACTTTTTTTTGGCCATCCATTCTTGAAAACAGCCAAGATGGTCTCGCTCCCCCTCCTCTCTACCCAGAGACATGCCCCAGCTGCAGGGGCACATGGCAAGTGGCTGCTGGCTGCTGTGTGAGCCCATGGGGCAGAAGATACCAGCTGAGGCACTACGCCCTTTGCCTGCTTTCTTTCTTGTAATAAGCCTGTGGTAGCTTGACATAATTATTAGTGTTTCTTATTTTTTTCACTCACTTTTGGAAAAACTGCTCTAAGGAGTTGTTGACTATCTGTAATTGATTGCTCATGCTCTGATGGAGGATGGGTTGCAGCATGAATGTCAGTGATAGCTTGGAGGCAGTCTGGGGAGATGCCACCTTATTACTGTGAGGAATGCTCTCCCAGAGACAACAGGCACACGAAAGCCAAACAGGAATGAAGCAGCTTGGGTGTAATCAGAAAACAATACCCCTGAATCTGCCCAGCCCTAACCTGACTGCAGAACAAATTCGTACTGAACCCTTTCTGGAGGTAATTTTTGTTGCTGTCACAATTGTGTTTCTCGGAAGGAATGGCTAATGTAGCTGAGCAAACACATGAAAATTTGCTTGAAATCTCTTTCTAACCCAATACTGGCCACCAAGGAATGTGAAAGTCCCCAACACGTGTGTGTTTGCCTGAATTGTACTGATGCTCCTCTCCTCCAGAGGTACAGGGGCTGATTGTGTTTAACAGTGTTATCCCACCCAGCACCAAAGCAGTAGCTATCTCCACATGAAATAGCATCATTTGTCAATAGACATTTCAGCTTCAGTTTTTGGAGCGCCAGTGGCAACTCCAGTGATTTTACAGGAGAACTCATCCCCCTGTTCTTCCTGCAACACAGGTTATCAGTTCACCTCACCTGCCCTTCTCCATAAAACCTGCTTCAGGTTCACACCTCCAGGTTAGTTATTTCTGTGTCATTTTCAGTGGAGCAAAACCAAAAGGATATTGAAAGTGGTGAGAAAGGACTTTTCATCTGGAAACTCTCACTGCTCTCTTCTACACCTAAGGAACCTTCATAACAGCTATATTGCTGTCAGATCTCAAAATAGTAACTGAATCTTTGTCTTGAATGGTGATTTACCAGTTTTCATATGCACACTGATCTTTCCTACACACCAAAGTTCTCCTTAAAACCCCAGAGGTGGAAATAAGCAAGGAGTCAAAACTTTGAGAGAAGTTTACTTCAGAAGACTCCTTTTGGAATCTATGGCTAGTTGTTTATTAGGGAGAAGTTAAATTTTCTGGCATGGAGTACTCCCAAAGACTTCTTGAGATTTAAGAAAGAGAATGCAGCACTGATTGATTCAAGACAGAAGCAGGGGCAATGGCAAAGAGTTGTACCTAAAATGACTTCAGGACTTCCCAAAGCTGTGTCCTTCCTTGACGAAGCTCCACTCATAGGGTTGGCTACAAAGCATAAAAAACTTTGCAGTTCAAACACACACAGCTAGAGTTTCTCTGGTCTATCTAACAGAAAATACACTGTTGTGAAAACATACCTTTTCTCTAGTGTTGTTTTCTCTTCTTATATAAGCTGGGACCACCCTCCAGGGTAAGAAGCAGAAAAAACACTGAGTTCTGCATTAAGGTGCCCCACAGTCTTGGCATTCTTTTTATGAACTCATATTCCTTCAGGTGTAGGAAGGCTGGGAGAGCATGCTTAGACTGGTAGCTCTCAAGTACAGGAAGAGCCTAGCAGAAACACAAGGGAGAGCCTCACTGCTTTGGTATTGTTTTGTTTTGTTTGTTTGAAATTATTATTATTTGCTTATTTTACCTCAAATAAGGCAGGCAGGAATTTCTGTGAGGAGCTCTGTTGCTTCTCTCACCTTGCTGGCTTGTTTGTGTCTGCATTTGTGTGAGACTCATGCAGTCTAAATTGTCTGACTCTGTTTCATGTATATCAAGATCCTGTTTATGAGGAGGGTACTGGTATTTGAGCCTTTTCATCTCAAGGAAGCAGTTTGCTGTCTGGTACTAAAATAACTGCTGCAGGAATCAGTCTGTATTTTTAGGTTACAGGATGAATCAAGGACTGGCCTTAAACATTCCTATGGTTTCCAAGCTTCCTATTGCACCACTAAGCCTTGCTAAGGTGCTGGGACAAAACACATTTAAAGCTGAACACCACATGAAGCAGGGAGGATGAGTGTCTGCTCCACATGAACAACCTTTTGTTTCCTTGTAGAGCAGCAGCCATCATCAAGAATTAATGGAGCATTTGGCAGAGTTCATCAGCTGGCTGTGCATGCTTTATGGCAATCTAGCAAGTACTTGTGAAGACCTCCTTGGTCCCAGGGTCAAGTAGAGGAGCCCATACTGGTCAGCTCTTAATCACAGGAACACTATTCTGTGTCTTGCTGACATCATACTGACAACTCCTTGCTGATGTAAGAGTCCTGTAGGCAGCCCTGGGTAAAGAAGAAGAAAGAAAAGGATGCTACAATATTCAAGCTGAACTAAACTGAATTTCAGAATGGCATTCAGAAATGAAGTCAAGTTCAGCTCAGTTGCTTTTCAGTACTGCTAGGACCTCCCAAATGGAACCAGGCTTGCCTTGGCTGAACTAGCCCTGCTCATGAGGCTCCTCATGCTGACTGGACTGGGGTTAAACAAGCCCAGCTGTCTCCTGGTCCTTGGGCTTTTCCACTTCCAGAACTGACTGCAGTGAGAAAAGCAGAAGGAGGTAAGAGTGAAGGCAGAGGGAAAGGAAAGCTGGCAAAAGAGCTCACTGTCTACAGTGTCCAGAAGCCTGGCATTTCTTCCAAATAAGAGCAAAATGCTCAAGCTTATATATGTGTTCAAGCAGCTGAAAAACTCTTCCTCAGTGAAAGCACATATGAAACAGCCTTTGGCTTGACTACCAGCATGTGACTTCTCAGAAAAACATTACAGCACTGGTCTAGGGTCTATAAATTGTTGCTGAAATCCAGAGAGGTTAAGCCTATGCTGTGCTGCTAAACTGACCCTAAAGGTAGGGAGGAAAAGAAATAACAAATAGCAGAAGCAGAACCCAGGTTTCTTGAAACATCAGCACCTTGATCCACCAGGAGCTCCTCAGGACAACTGCCTGTTCTAGATTAGAAAAGAGCTTATTGTGGTGGGTCCCTGGACTCTGTGCTGTCTTCCAGTGTGGGTCATTCACTGCAAGAAGCAGCTGAGCTACTGCTGTGACTGTTCCCAGACCATCAGTTCTTGAGAGAGGTTTTACAGAAGGGGTCAGCAGCCTGTTTAGCCTGTCCATCTGCTGCTGTGTCAGCAGGAGAAAGCTGGGCAATTTCTCTTTTTGGTGACTCAGCATTAATTTCCCATCAAGAAAGGGAAAGGCTGAAATTCCTGTATACTGATAATGTGAAGTGTTGTGTTGGATGAGCAGGCTTCTCATACTCAACTGTTTCTAAGGTATCAAGGACTGTTCTTTAGCACTTGTTAACTGTTTCACTAGGTATGGAAGTCATATGCTTCTGCTGTACACGTGGTACTGCTGATTTCTCTCTAATGCCAGGGAATTTTTGGAAAAAAAAATACTTAGCAATTACATGAGGACACAACTTCTTCTCCCTGCTTTCCATGAACTACTTTTTGCAAACTTTTCCTGGGAAAACATTCAGAGAAGAACATACCTTGTTAAAGCACCATTTAATAAGGCTTTTACCTGAACATCATCCAGATAACAGCGAAGCAGAGAAATTCAGTCAAGACATTTTATTTGTGAAGGGTTCACACGTGGTAGTATCAAATGTTCTAGTTATTCAGAAGTTTTAAATGTAGTGCCATGGGGTTCCAGGGACTGCATGGGACTGGGTGGACTCGTAAGAACAATACTTTGTCCTGGTAACATCCCTTTAGTAAAACAACAAATAAGTAAAATGCCTTTGACTGGGCATTCTTCAGTACCAAGCACTCCGGAGCATGAAGCCTTTTTCAGAACACTGCAGCCCTTTGAAAAGCTGTTTTTCCAAGGCAGCATCGCAGGCTCCCTCCTTGATTGTCTCTTAATAATTTCCATAGAAAACATGTGCAGTTTACAAGAAAAGAGCCCAAGTAGCCTGCTTTTTGTTGTTGGTGGTGGTTTTTTTGTTTTTCTATCTGCCAGCCTTGCAGAAGTAGCCCCAACTTTCTCCCTTCCCGGTACTGTCACCAGCAATAAAGGCTCTGCAGGCCACATGGCTACTTGATATTAATAAATCAAACAGTGCCGGGGAGCGACGCCAGGCCCTGGCACTCACATGTCTGCACTGTTAATTGTTTGAATGGGCTCTGGCATGGCTGGTGCTGGTGCCAGCTAATGCTCTCCCAGACAGCTCCTGGCACCGCTCTGAAGCCAGCGCCGCTTCCCAGGAGGTGGGTTGGATGTGGCCCTGCTGCTCTGAAGATGAGAAGAGTTCCATAGCATGGAGGTGGGCTCCTCTGTGCCAGTTGGCCTTGGGGCCACCACACAGCCCTGGACACATTTAGCTTATTAGTACAGATGTAACCATTATGTCTTCAGGAACACCCCTGCAATTCAGAGGCTCATTTAAAAAACAACAAAAAAAAAGAAAACCGACCCAAAGCCCAACCCACAATAAAAAGTGCACACAACAAACCCCCACATGTGATTTAACAGCAATAGTATTTTACCCTTGTTAAAAGTGACTGCAGTCAGAAAAGCATGTATGCAAACATGGCAGCTCTTTACAACTCATCTCCCCGTGGGTCTGCTGAGTTACATCTCTTTGCTTTGTTCATTCAAATGAATGTTTATTACACTTTGGTCCCGTTAACAATGCATAGACATTACATCATATCCTAAGTCACTATGAAAGGATTCCACAGTTTAAAGACTTAAAGGGGCACATACAGGCACAGTTCCACTTGTCAGGAGAAAAAGGAAGGGATATTAATGATTTAAAAAAAAACTTTCCATGTGCATAGGAAACCCAAGAATTCTTGTTTCACCCAAGAATCTTGGAACACTTATCAGAGGAAGATAAATCTGAACTATCTGCATAGAGAGGCTGGGAACAGGCATGCAAAGTGCCTAAGTGACTTGGCTGAGGACTCAGGAGTGCATCAGAAGTCAACAATAAGGTTCAAGGCTTCCCCTGGCCTTTCTGCTGTTGTCCTCACAGGGATGTGGCAACCCTTGCAGAAGTAGCTAAGAATGGATGAACCTGTTTCAAAAAAGCAAGAACAAAACTTTTGCCTCCAGCTCAAGCAGAACAGAAACTTTTTTGAGACATAAAAACTATTCTTAAACTTTTGTTTTTTCTTTATATAACATTTTCTCACGCTTCTGCACTTCCTGATTTAGGGTTGGACAGGAACCAGAAAATAAATACTGAAATACTATGAGAAAGGTTATTCTTGTGGTATTTTCACCCAGACTGAAAGTGTGGTGTGCTCATGAGAAAGCATGTCATAGAAAAATTTCCACAGCAAAGGTTCACATCAATTCAAGCAATCATCAGACAGTCTGTGAACTTCTGACTCCCTCTAGGTTCCTAGAGAAGCTTTTATGTTCAAGAGAAAAAGAGACAGAAATCTCAGTATTGTCAGCAGTGGATCTGGGCTAATCTCCACGGAGGGGGCAATGCCTCTGGGCAGGTGCAATGGAGGAGTAATACTCTTGGCTGCATGGTGTAGATGACACCCCTCCAGCACCCCCTGATTGCTTCCATGAATGTTTGGGGGTGCTTTTGCCTGTTGTTCTTCATGGTGCCTGGAAAGAGACCTACTGAGAGCATCAGCAAAAGAGAAAGCCATAGGGGGAGGAGGCTTTTGGGATGACAAAGGGCCCTGTAAATATGGCATAATTATTCATATGCTTGATACTAGTCCTTGTTAAAGGTTTTTACAGCTGAGTAATACAGGTGACGTGGCTATACTTGCCTCTGACTATTGTTACCCTCTCATACTGTGTTTATTGGTGGCAGCTTTCCACAGTCACATTGATTTTACTCTGCTTACACTGAAGTCACTACCTTCAATTGGTCTAATGCTGATTCCACTATTAATGGCACTTCAGATGTTTAAAGGTCTGAAAATGAAACCCCCCAGCTCTCTAGAGTGACTGGCTGATCTTCTGTGAACATGTTTCTCTTTTTCCTTCCAAAAATACTTGGACAGGGAACTGGAATGGCCACGTGCACCAGAAGACTGGAGAGTGCAACCAGAGGGTGGTTCACTGTGGTGCTGCACAAGGTGTCATTGTTCCTGCTCTTGCATGAGCTGGACCTTCCTCTTGGCTTCCTCATGTGTCTCAGCACAAATAAGATTAATTCTGCCCAATATAATAGTGTTGCAAAATGCTAACACCAAGCACCAAAACTCACAACCTCCATGCCCAGGTTTCTGCTCCATTTGCTGTTAAAATAGGCTGTTAGGAGCATGAAAGACATCTAAACTCCAGTTTAAATCAGTGTTTGAGCATGTCTTTAAATTCCCTCTGGTAGTCTGTGCCCAGAAATGGGTACTCATGGATGGATGTGTGCACGACTGAAAGGATTGATTCTGTGTGGGTGAATCTCTTTTTTTGGCCAAGAATTGTCTTTACAGACGCTCTGTAAGGAGAGTACGTGATGAGTCAGGTTAGATTTCTGTCTTACATAGACAAAATGTGTCCTGAGAGAGAAAAGTGTGCCCCTCAGATGAGCTTGAGGGGGAATGTGATGGGAGGCAGGGATAAAATCCAGCCTCCTGATTCCATGTCCACCCCCTAAGCCGGAGAAATGGAGCCAGGGAGGATTCTGAACCCTGTGGCAAAGCCAACATCAGCTAGGGACAAAGAAGAGAGCCACACATGGGGGGGTAACAAAGTGAGCCTCCTTGGCAGAGCAGGCACTGCTCAGGGTAGAGTCAGAGGTTTTATCAATGTTGAACCAATACCTGCACTGACTAGGGTCCACTTCTGTGCCTCTCTTGCCCTGATGCTAGTTTTGTTTAACCCAATTAGTCTGTCCCATAACAAATTCCTTACCAGCATGGCAGAGGTGTTTGGGAGGCCAGCAGCTGACCCTCCCTATTCCTGGAGGGCAGTGCCTCTGTCCCCATGCCCTCCTGGGGCAGGAAATGGAGCTACTCCTGACACAAGCTACTGCTCAGCAGGGAAACATGGCCTCTTAACATTAATTATCATGGACCAGACTGTTCTTAAATAAAACATCCGCTGGCAGCAGCAGCCCCTTTAAATCAACAGAAAGCCTTTCTGAAGGCAAGATTTGCAGTTAAGCTTGAATATCCAAGCAAAGGAACAATGTGGGACAAGAGTCTTCCATACTCTTCTCTCTGAGCTTTAGTTCATCTGTGTGGGCAAAACTGGTCTCTTTTCCTGGGCGAAGGAGAAGAGGGACTGGACAGTGAAGGACATAACATCAGAAGAGCTTAACTGGAGTACAGAAAGTCATGCACCTCTGGCTGGAGTAGCTCAGCTATGCCAGATGGACATTAGTCAGCAAGAAGAAGAGTCCCAGAAGAGGCAGTAGAAGATCACAGCATGTTAAAATGTCTCCAGAGCTGATGTAAACTGGAGAACTAATATGCCTGCACCTCACAGATTGGAAATGGCCACTTCTGCATAGCTCTCAAAGATGCACTCTTGACATTTATCCTCTTCTCCCCTGCCCCTCTCATCAGCTCCATCAAGTTCTTGGCCAGCTTGAACTCTTGCTAATCTTTCTACTACTCTGATTTGCACCACAATCAGTGCACTCCTGTGTGTGCAAGCAGGCACACAGCACCAAGGTGTGGCAGCTCTGCTGTCTGCCTCCCTTTTCCCTGGAAAACAGAAAAATAAATCACATCACAGCTCTTCTTTGCTCCTTGTTTCACGTCCGGATCTCATCAGTGGCTCTCTGGGGGCAATGAGAGAGTCTGCAGAAGAGATGCTTCA
This sequence comes from Ceyx cyanopectus, assembly GCA_013401355.1. Taxonomy (NCBI): domain Eukaryota; kingdom Metazoa; phylum Chordata; class Aves; order Coraciiformes; family Alcedinidae; genus Ceyx; species Ceyx cyanopectus. The sequence continues at coordinate 209,986 of VYZU01040987.1, read as the reverse complement.
ATTTCCTGAAAGGTCAGATAACGGGACACCCTTCTCTAATGGACTGCAAGCCATGCTGCAGAACAGCAGGCTTTAAGCACTCCTTAACTTTGCAGCTTAAAGGACTGGAAATGGCTATACTTTCATGAAAAGCAGCTCCTTTAAAAGATCCAAGCTCCTGGGAACCTGGGAAGGAGTTTCTAGGCACATGGTAACGATCCCTGCAGAGCCTGGCAAGGACTAGGGCTACATGGGGTTGATGGAATGGGATGGGAGAGAGCTTGCAAGGGAAGGAGGAGGAGGGGAAAAAATGGCATTTTAGATCATCGAGACCTGATCTGTTATGAAAACTGTTCTTGCCCTGGGTTGACAATTTCCATGACCGTTTTGTCCCAGGGCTCAAAGGAAACCTCATGCTGCTCTCCCTTGCTGATGGAAAACAGGAATGAGTATTTAACTGGTAACTATGACAAATGAAGGTTTCACATTAGAAAGGGGTCCCTGTGAGAGTCCCAGCCACATGGACATGACCTGCTTCCTTGGCCTGATGTGCTGCTCTCTTGGTACATCAACATCAGAAGGGATGTGACAAAGTTTGAGCAACATTATGCTCCTGAAAAGCCACATTTTCTTTCCATTTTGAACAAGCATGTGAATACAAAGGCACCTGGTTGTTTAAATGTAGGATAGCTGAGCTACAAATTCTGGCTCCATTGTGGTAGGCAGGGAAGGGTGTATGGGAAAAGGTTTGTCTGGCAAAGGAAAAATTAGGGAGTGAGAGCGGGGTTTTGTCTCTGCTTTCACTTTAGATATCTTAATTGAGGAAATACCAGACTCAATTAACTGACACATCCTCAAGAGGGAGAGTGTCAGTGAGTGGAAAATATTTGAGAAAAAGCAGTTTGGCTTCCTGGAGTATCAAGGAAAAGCAAGCAAGATCAATCATTCAATCAATTGATCGATTAATCTATTTATCTATCAGTTTGCAACATACTGTTTTGAAATATAAAATACAAACATTTCACATTATATATGCAAAAGTGAGCTATATTGATAAAATAAATTGCATTTACGACACACCTTTGACCACCTCAGCTGCACTCTGGCTCTTAATGCAGTCCTAATGGGACTGCTTCCAGTAATCAAAAAAGTCTTAGCATTTCCCAACAGCCACAATTATTTTTGCAGATCAACCTGTCACAATACATGCTTCTGTGCTTCTTTCCACACTTTTGAATTCTGAATTGTAGGGGTAAAAGAAGATTCCATTTGCCATAGGCTGAAGGTCTGAAACCACTGAAACATTTAAGTAATAAACGATTCTTGTTTCAATGTTTTGCGTCAAGGGAATTTTTATACAAAGTTTTCAGGTGTCTGTATTTGTTACAGAATTAACAGAAAAATAATCATATAAGGATGACATGGAAAGTTTTCTTTTATTTGAAATCAGCATACTGTTGTAAACTTTTATTTCCTCCTGTTTAATAAGCTGGACAACTCAGATGCCACAAATGCAATTTTCTGTGTCTCAAGAAGAGTCATTAAAAATCTTCTAAAATTATATATATTTACCTTTGTGAATAAAATGGTGTTTGAAAAGATATTTTTCTAAAAATCATGTAGTGATTTTGTGTATAAATACATCTATCATCAAGGGTTTGAGAAGGAACTAAATCTCATTTTTTCTAGGTTCATCATTCCAAAAATCACCCCAGCTAAGCCATTGTTTTTTGGTGGTTGGTTGGTTTTTATTTGTTTTTGTTTGTTTGTTTGGGTTTTTTATTCTTCTTTTTTTTTTTTATCCTTCCCTCATGTGGTCATTTCATTCTGTCTCTGAGCACTTGAGAAATGAAAACTTGTGGCCTTCATTAAAATTTCAGGAATGTCCTTCATAGAT
>VYZU01040987.1:77204-207680 GCA_013401355.1 Ceyx cyanopectus | reverse complement strand
AAGAAAGAAAGAAAGAAAGAAAGAAAGAAAGAAAGAAAGAAAGAAAGAAAGAAAGAAAGAAAGAAAGAAAGAAAGAAAGAAAGAAAGAAAGAAAGAAAAAGAAAGAAGAGAAGAATTGGCAACTTTGCAGCCCCTAAATTAAGAAAAAGCAACAGAAGAAACTGAATATGGTAGGAAAAAAAAAAAAAAGGAGGCAATAAGCAGAAAAATGTTGCACTGAATAACATTTTCCCTTTTAGTTTAAATGGGATTTTCTTTTTAGCCTCTTCTAAGGACTTCTTCTGGGTATAATTCTCTCCAATAACCCTACTAGTGATATTGTGTTTTTACCGTAATTTGTTAGTCAAGCATGAACCAGGATCTCTGTGGGTTCCCATTCCCAGCCTTTTTGAAAGCTAAATAGTTCCATTCTCTGCCCTCATCTGTTGCCACAGGAGAAGAAAAGAAAAAATGTAGGAAATTTGGATCCATCTAAGTCTGGCTTGGAAATCTTGTCTTGTGTGATGAAGCCGGACTGTGTCATTCCAGCTGACATTTCCATTTAGCATAGTTAAGAGTTAAATGCCAATATCTGGCATTTGTACACTGCAATTAGCAGTATCATTTGTTCTCATCTGAGCAGTCTGAGGGGTTTGTTTTGTTTTGTTTCTGTGAATGACTTGTTGGGATGCATTTCCATTACAGATTTTACAGAAAAAAAAAAACCAAAACCCAACCCACCAAATCTATATTTATCATGAAAATGCTTTTTTGTTGTTGTTGTTGCTGTTCTGATAGCTATGCAAGCCATCGTGCACAGAAGATGGATGGTGTGAAGTTCCCTAAGGGCAAATCTGCTCCCTTATTTTTCAGAACTGCTTGCAGTGTAGTTAGTAACTCCAGTTCTCACTTAGGCACTTGTAAATAAGAGCCAAAGACTGGAACGTGCTTTGAGCACAGTGCAGGCTGCCTTGGGAAGTCAGGGGAGCTCTGGGTAGATACTGCCTGTCTGTCTGCCTGGAGCTCACTGCAGGATCCAGTCCAAATTTGCCTTGGAGCTGCTAGCCTTGTTCTTGCTGGTGTTGTTCAGCCACTCGGAGCTAGAACTAGGGCAGAAATAAAGCACTGGGCACCAAGTTGCTTTGACCCCACTTTGAAGCCTCTGTTGTCAAGCCCTCTGCAAAAGCCAAGTGCTGAAAAAATTACCAAACTGCGAGGCAGAAAAGGATTCCTGGAGTTGTTTCAGCTCGCCAGGCTGGGGCAGTTGCAGTCAGTCTGCTGTGAATGGGTCTTTTCTGCTCTTTGCATTTCGTGGCTTTGTATACCTGTCCAAAGAGCTTGGTATTGGCAAAACTTGCTGAGCTTGCTGGAGGCTGGATGCAGGCTAAGGTGCAATGGGCATTTTCAGAGGTGAAAGCTCCCTTAGTAGCTTGTAGACAGAGCTGTCTCCAGACACCAGGAGCATTTGCACATGTGGCCTGATTGCAGACAGGACCAACATGAAATAGCCACAGGAGGACTTTGAAAAAGCTCTAAGTGGGAGCCATGGAGGGCTGTTAACACTCAGGGCCAGATCCTGACCCTCCCACTGGGCGGGCGTGCAGCCCAGCTGGAGCAGTGTCTCCTGGCAGAGCTCCATCCCAAGGAACAATGATCAGATCCAGGGATGGCTGGCCTGCCTGGGTGGCAGTGGGGGTGGCCCAGGCTCTGCAGACAGTGCAGGGCACAGAGGTCACGGAGGATTTGGGGCTGTTGGCCACAGGGCAGGCACCGGCTAATGCACAAGCTTCAAAGGAGATGTGAGGGTGTCTGGCAAGGCCCAGAGAGGCAGAAGGGTCCTGCCAGCCTTGGCTGTGGCTTGTGTTTGGGACACAAGCTCTGAACATGGAGAAGCTTGGTGCTGAGCTGTCCTGGGGCCATGAGGGGAGCAGCTCCATCCCAATGGCCTCAGTGGGAGGGACTGGAACTCCAAGAGGAGCAGTGGAGCCTCAGCCTATCCTAGGGAATGTGAACACCCAAGACTGTGCCTGTACACCCTGCAGCTCCTCTCTGAGTCTGATGTACTCAACCCTGGGATGATGTTACAGCCCAGACTGCTGTTTTCACCACTGTCTGCCTCTCTAATCACCCAGCCCTTGCTGAAGCACAAGCCTCTTCTCCTTGCTCCCTTCTCCCCTCTGCTCAAGCACCTCGACTGGGGGAGCCATCGGCAGGGACCCCTGATGTACCTTCCCAAGCAGGGTTTGTCTAACTCCCCTCTGCTCATGCCCACCCCAGATTCTCACATACACACTTCCTTGCATAAGAAACACAAACCTAAAATGCAATGCATGAATTAAGTTAATTATCCAATTAATTGTAGCTACAACACATCTGCTATTGTTTCACGAGCTCTTGTTAAAATTTAAAACACATTTAAGGAAAAAAAAAAAGCAAAACAAAATACAAAAAAAAAAAAAAAGATTTTTCTGCCAGGGCAAATCCTCAGCATGCTATGAACAAATAAGACATCTGTTTAAAGTAAATTGGGGCTGGGGAGGATGGACTGAAGACAATAACAAGAACAAGAAAGAAGAATGACAAGGCGAAATCCCAAAGAATTACACTCCCTCTTTGAGCCAGGGGCAGCTCTCTTGTTGCTGTGCAGTTAGCTGATCTCCTGAAAGCTAAATTATAGTAAAAAACATCAGAAAAGCCGTCAAGCCCTGTCTCTTCGTGGTGTTTGTGATCAGAGGTGGTCGGGATGTAGAGGGGTGGAGTGAGAGGAATTAAATCTATGACTAAACATTTTTCACAGCAACAAAAGGACAGCGATTAAGAGATATATTAATGCTCTGGCAACGCTTCCTGTTTTGAAGGATGCAGCAGCGGGTAATGAATGGCTGTGTTTGGAGTGAGTCTGAAGAGCCTCTTGCAGAGCTCTTTGCTCGGGCCAAACTGCAATAAACTGGCCCTCCTCGTCTCCAGCTCCTGCAGGAAATGGACTTAAAAAATCTTTGGCAACCTCTGCACCCCCTTTTTCCCCAGGGTTGTCGTTGATCGTTTGATCTCTCCCTCTCTCCCTCTCTCCCCGGCTCCTAACCTTTTCCCATTCCCCCTCCCTTGGAGTCTGAAGGCTATTTTCAGTGCTTTGCTGTTGAAAGGCTTTGAAAGTTTTGTTTTCAGCAAAATATTTCCTTGAGAGCTCCCACCCTGTTCCCTGCTCCATACCGCGGGCTTGCAGGTTACATTTAACCCCCCAGAGCAAGTCACGGACTCCTCCACAGCACAGTCCAGAACTCAAGTGACAATAAATGGTCTGGTTTATTTCCAGGAGAAACTGTGAGATGTGACTGCACCTTTACACTTGCACGGGGCAGTAGTGCTGCCTCTGGGTTAGCACCAGGAGTGTGGCCAAGCCATCTTGGTTCAGGGTCAAGGATGGAGTGGTGGGGGAAAAAGTGATGGGAGCTGACATATCCAACCAGAGTGGAGGAATGGTTTGTACAAAGGGCAGATCTGGCTTTCCTCTGGGCAGGTCACCCTTTTTCCTCCTCACTTTGGTGTGTACAACAAGGGAGATGTGGTGGAGAGGACGAGCCAGGACACCACTACTTTGGTTACCCTTTGTGCTGGAAGCAGCAGCACTTGCCACACCGGGAAGCCCAAGGGGGCTACTTGTCTCTGGGTCCCAGGAGAAGAATACCCACCAGAGTGTGAGCTGCCTGGCACACGTGAGGCTGTGGCTGTGTTGGTGAGGTGCTGCAGCAGTGGCTGTTTGCAGCAGTGGGCAGAGGGCCAGGCGGCCGGCACCGCCACCCCCCAACTGCGCAGGAACACAAAACAGTTTCCTTGGGATCAGTGCCCATTTCCTCCCCGAATGAGCTGTGAACAAGGGCTTCCTTGCTGCCACAGTGTCCCACCCATATCCTCCCCAGCCCACCCTTCCAACCTTACTCACAGCACATACTCCTCAGGGAAATGCTGAACCAGAAGTTCAGCCTGGAAGACTCAGACAGACTTGCTTGGCCATGGAGGCAGCAGAGGGGGAATGGAAATATCCCCACGGAACAAAGCAGAGCTTCTGATGGACAAAAAGAAAGAGCTCACTGGGACAATGCTCCTTCTCAAATGCTCTTTGAAGAGGGTTGTGGGTGTCTGGTGTGCTCAGACTAAAGAAGTTCTTAACTCAATAGAAGAGCTGCTTAGACTTTAATTCTATCTGATAGGGAGCTTGGCTTCCCAGTAAAATTATTTTAATGTTTTTATTTATTTTTTCAATAAAACCACCTAATTGAAGGCCTTTTGCAGTTTGGAGGAAAAGAAAGGAAGGGGGTGTTGTTCTTGCACACTGAGTGCACTTGGGTTTGTTGCACAACAGTTCACTGTTGCTCCCCATTGTCACTGCATCTGAGAGCTTCTGTAGGGTTTCATCAGACAGAGGTGAGGGATGAGCATCGACCTCTACTCTGTGGTCTCAACTCTGCTCTGAGGTACTCTGTAGCTGAGCAGCAAACCAACTTAATCTGCTGCTTGTGGCTTTTTCCAGGCACTGAAGAGGCAGCTCTGGGTAGCAGGTTTCCCCAGTGAAACAGATATTGGTTATTCCTTGCTGATGGATACAGCCTGGGTGCTGATGCTTCACTGCTGTGTGCCTTAGGAAAAGGATTAGAAGTGAGGTGCTATCACCTGCACAGGCCCACACTCACACTCACACTCACACTCACACTCACACTCACATAGCCTTCAGAGCTGTGCTGCACCCTGGCTGTCTCAAAGGGACCCAACTGCTCCAGTGTCAATGAAGAGATGAGCAAATGTCCCTTGCTCCAGGTGTGGAGAGGAGGGAAGAAGAGGCAGGGGAACTTCAGAAAACACAGACTGACATTGTCCTCAGGCCACAGAGATTGGAGGCAGGGCTACCAGCCTGCCAGCTCCTTCCAGAAGCCACCTGGATGCCTGGTTGAGCCTAAGTATCTCCTGTCAAAAAAGTTTTCATGAGTAAGAAATGTAGAAATGGGCCCAAACCCAGACCCCTGAACTCCTCTAGTTAACTGGGTCCCAGCAGGGAGGAGCTGAATTACTCCTTCCCTCCCACCCTTCGACCTCTGAAGGGGCACCCTTTGGTTGCAGCTGGCAAATGCAGTGAACATGAGGAACGTGGAGGAAATGGCATATTTTTTTCTCCCTCTTTGTTTTTTCAGCTGTGCTAAGTTGGGCACCCCTTTCCTCTTCTGAAAGGTGTCGCAGCAGCTATATTCAACTTTCTAACCCATCCCCCACGAGCACCACCTTCCTGACAACAGGGTGTGGTGGGGGTTTGTTTGCATGGCCCACGGGAAGTGGTGTGGGGTACCCTGCTGATGCCCCTGAGCTGGCACCCAGCAATGGGCAAGTGCCCGTGGTGACAGGCTGTGCCCAGGATGACTTGCTGGGCACTAAGAGAGAAGAAATGCTGCCACCCTACCTGGCTGCAGAATTGTGAGATAAAGGCAAAAATACTTGGATCCCTTCAGAGACCAGAAAAAATTTCAAGAGCTTTGTGCTTTCAGTTCAAAGCACAGATGAATATTTTAGGAAGCAAACAGTAATGATTAGAGCTTTAAGTCTTAAGCAGTCATTTTGTCATAAAAGGCTGGATTTTTATGCTTCAGAAAAATAGTCTTTTCCTCTCATTTGATGATAGGTTGCCTTCAATTGCCATAATTGTTCATCTTTTTACGAATGCATAGCAGCCAATGACGTGTGATTAAAGCTCCGCCCAGAGCTTCCTTTCTGAAGATCAGAAGAGACAGAGAAATCCCTCTCTGCTTTCTGAAATTCCTCTCCCAGGCTGCAGTGTATATACAGCACTCAGCACATGCACGAAGGCAAAGCTCCACTGTGGTTATATACAAGGTTATGAAAGTAATACCTTTCAGTGCAATCCCACTGATGCTGCAACATGTCATCTTAGAGATTGTCATGTGCTAAACCAAAAGTTACAAAGAAGATTAACAGCTTTGGAGAAACCTTGTGATTGTCAAGAAAATTAAACTTGGTCTCCTTATAAAAGAGCTAATAAGAACTAAATAAATAATTTTGCTTGAATATTATGGTTAGGATTTCATTTGAGGAATACTGTCTTGATATAAAAGGTCACCTTTTACATCTTCTCCATACAATGTCTTTCTCATTAATGAAATGAAGTACCTATGGACTGTTACTGCAAGTTATTTTTTTAACTGTTATTGTAAGACTATTTATTACAGCTGGCAGCGTTGCTGTGATTAATCATTTTGTTCTCTCAAAAGAAGCAAACAGTGAAAGGTGGAGAGAGACCTTCTCTGCAAAATGATAAAAGAGAATTAAAAACAATGATAAAATAAAAGAGAATTAAAAATTCATTTCAGATAGATGAAGATGTACTGCACTTTCATGGAGCTTTGCATTATCTAGAGCAGCTCTGTTCTTCCCCTTGGATGGACACTTGAATTTCTACACACTAACAGCAGATTAATAGATGGACAAGGGAGGCAGAGAGAGAAAAACTATCCCACTTAATTTGGCCTCCTTTCCTGACCTCTAAGCCACAGTTTCACATACAGAGAGTCTCACATCCATGTAGGTGCTGCTCTTTGCCATGACAGCTTTGTCAATTTTTTTCCTGACTTTGTGTTGGTTTTATCTAGCAAATGGCATGTGCAATATCTAATGACAGTTGCCTCCATGGATTCTCTTCTCTAGGGAGAAACATGGAGATCTCCTGGGACAAAGCAGACTTTTCTCACCAGCAGCTGGTGCTGAACATCAAAACTGACTTGACTTCATGGCATGGAGGGAAGTTACCCCAGCTGAGTGCTAGCTCTAAGCCCTCAAACTGTCCAAGATGAAAGTTTTCTTAATTGGCATTAAAAAAATAGAAGTGAAGCTTATCTCAGGGTTCAAGTCTATTTCTGTTTTGCTTTTGTTTGTCTAGTTGTTTTGTTTTTGTTTGGTTTCCCCCCTGTGCTCATCACATTTCTTTTATCACACATGTAAGAGAAAATCTATTGCTACCTATTTTATCTTTTTTTTTTTTTTTGGTGAAAGTACAGGAATATATCCTATTCCTTCCTCAGGGTGACACTGGAGAGTGGAGAACGCTGTGAGAAAGAACATTATGGGTAACTTTTGACTATTTCTTCTTTTCACTGGGGTTTGTGCTCAAACCAAGTGCAGGATGAAGCTGCCTCCTGCAGTTGCTGTGAGCTGTGTCAGCTGGACACGCTCCCCTCCTCACTGGAAACTTGAGCTGTAGCTTGAATGCAGCCACATCTTGTCACACCCTTCTGTAGCTGAGGAAAGCTAAGACAGAATTCATGACACCAGCACAAGATGAAATGCTGGGGGAAATTTTAACTGGAGGATTTCCTGCCTGTACATGCTGCAGAGGCCAGCAGACATGGCTTTCCTGAGCTGCACAGTGTGGCAAGGGGGGTGCCTGAGCAGAGGTGCTTGGCTGGGTAGAGCATGCAGCTGGCACACACTGCAGGCTGCTGCAAACCTCTGTGATTTCTGCTAGGTTATCATGAAATAAAAAAGAAGGCCAGCCCTTGTTAAGGTCCATACTGTGGTACAAGTGAAGTTACGGCACATTTGTGGTAACTGTGAATTTGTAGGGAGGTGGGGGTCGACCTCTTTGCCCTAGTTAAAGATGCCAGGATGAGGGACAATGGCTTCAAGTTGCACCAAGGGAAATTTAGGTTGGATATGAGGAAGAATTTCTTTCCAGAGAGGGTGGTTGGGCATTGGAATGGGCTGCCCAGGGAGGTGGTGGAGTCCCCATCCCTGGAGGTGTTTAAGAACTGTGTGGCTGTGGTGTTGGGGGACATGGTTTAGGGACCCTGGCAGTGCAGGGTTAATGGCTGCACTTGATGATCTTGAAGGTCTCTTCCAGCCAAATCATTCTATGATTCTGTGATACAAATACCCAGGTCTTCTGGTTCTGCAGCTGGCATGAAGAGGTTTCTTTCAGCCAGCCCTTGAGTAGAAAATGGATGTGTCAGAGCAAAAGGGGTTTCTCACAGGTCCCTGCCAGTCTACACTTTGATTTCATCTTGGAGTATGGATGCATTTGCAATCACACGAGGAGATGCTGCTGAACCAGTAACCATTCATTAAAACCTTGTGCACAGTTAAATGACAGCAGGCACCACTCCATCACACTGCTGCAACCATCACACTGCTGCAGCTTTTAGGAGTCTAGAAAGCAGCCCAGGCCTAGCAGCACCAGTGGTAGGTCCATAATTCTGCCCCTCCCCAGTCATAACAATGCCATGTTGTCAATTGTGATCATTTAACATCAACAGGCTGCCTTCTCTCTGCCCTTTCTCTGCCCCAGTATTGTACAGCAGATGCCAGACCCTACAACTACAGTTCAAGATTAAATGCCACCCTCACTGCAGATGAGAAAGATCAAATTTTCCATTGAAAATACCCAAAGAAAATACACTTGCTTGTTTTCTGGACTTGCAAAAGTTTTAGCAACCAATCCTTGTTTCTTCTTTTTATTCATTATGAATTTATACAAACCAATAGTGAATGAATACAATGAAAAAATAAAGGTTACTGCATATCCTACATCCTATTAATATATTCAGGTCTTTAAACCTGAAATGACCAGAAAGATTCAAGTTTGCTCTGTGTATATGGGAGGGCTGCTAATAAGCTCTGCTGAAAGTCAAGGGCATATTAGGTGGGCTGAGATATCTTATCTGAGATATAATACCTGCAATCAGCTCAGAGTGAGGATATGAAAAGATGTTTTTCTGAAGGTCTCTGCTTATATCTGTTCTATGGAAGAGCTAAACAGGACTCATATGTTTTTATGAAATACAAAGAATACTTCATCCCCCCACAGTTGTTTTTCATACTAAATCCAAACAATTAGGTCTCTTGTTTAGGTGGAAAAAACCCCAGTATTCAATGCACTTCTAACTCTTGGAGGTTTGAAAGTCACTAGTAAAATCTGGTGGAAGCCAGTGAATTTTTATTTGATTGAGGGAAGGTCTTGTAATGAGTGTCTGAGTGAATGGAGCTGTGACCTACTCGATGTTCTGTGATGAATTTATTGTTATCTGAGAAAACTACTTGTCCTGAGAACCTTCTTCTAACTACCTTAGCTGAGATTCCCAGGCAAGATGGCAGTGGTCTGGCTTTGAAGGTCAGTGTCTTAAGTCTGACCAAGGCTTATCTTAGGTACCAACCTCAGCCATGTCATCTGTCCTTGGAGCCTGGATATGTTTGGTATTTGGCCCTTAATGCTCCTCAGTACCAACAACGTGGTATTTTTGGCCTGCAACTGGACAGCCAATCAATATGTCAACGTTTTGGCTTCCTGAATGGATGCCAAATCTTGGTACCTGTAGAAATGATGACTAAACCAAGACAATAGCTCTGGAGCATGGCATAAGTCAAACAGCCCAGGGCCAAAACAGAATCAAACTGGTAAGGCAGGAAAGAGATATGATGAGTGATTGTCAGAAAATGTGAGGTAATTGCCCAGAAAACTATGGGATGGGAGTGAGAAAGGGAAATAGAAATGGATGAGAAGGAAAAAGCTTTTTCCAAAACCTTTGCTTATTTCCAGAATTGAATGTCACAAAGTTTTTAAAGCTCTGAAAAGGTGGGTGTGAATAGTTGGTTTTCTTTGTTCTTATTTTTTGACAAGAGGAAATTCACTGAGTCTAACCCACTCCTCCTTGGCATGGAGGAGTCATTACTCAAGAATAACCCTAATGAAATAATTTCCATCATTCTATTGAAAATTTGTTTTGAGATAAGACTCAGACTGTTTGCCTTTTAATAGCCTGAGCAAGCACGCTGGACTTCATGGACCACAGGACTGAGGAACCTTTCCTTGTGTGATTTCCACATTAGTCTCTAAATTTGGACATTTCCAGAATGATTATTTGTATCAGATGTGGGCCTCCATCAAATCCTTAGTATGGAACCATGTGTATTTGACTTTAAAGTCATTTAACTGAAGCACTGCTGTCAGTCTACGTCTAGAAGCATGCACAGTTGTGATGGCCAACATTTGACAGCTAATAATGGAGACATTTGGGGGATCATCAGATTCCTATGTTGTAGCTCCATGAAAATCCATATGCAAAGGCGAAAAATTCTGGAGGGACAGACTGGAACAATTGTAAATATTTTGCTTTTTAAAACTGAAGATTGTCTTTTCCAAATGGAGACAGCTGGTGAGAGTTGTGCAGTGACAGCAGCATTTTCTTGGAGCATTCTCTATTGAATTACACAAGTCCCTCTGTTCACTCCAGGAGCATCACTACTGCAACTGTGTCCTGGGGCTTGCTGGGACCCACAGAGAAAGGTTCTTTGAAATCCTTGCAGTTTCATCTCATGATAACTATAATAAGTCACTGAGTGCTGCTGGGTAATCTGCACATCAGTACACAAAATCCCCAAAGGATTCTGAACAGAGCAGTCATCGTTGGCATGTCAGAATTGCTTTGTTAGCCAGATGTGACTTCAATGTACAATTTGCTGTTTTCAAATATTTCACTTTAATTAACTAAATACTCTTTTAATTGAGTACATGTAAAAATATAAATGATCGGTTACCTATCTCTCTATCTGACCTGCTACCAGAACTTTTCTACAAGATATATCTCCACCACAAATGCCACTTGGCTAAATATTTGTGCAGAGATCAAAGAGGAAGAGTCCAAATTATTTCCTGTGGGGTCCCTCTGTTGCCTTCCCTTGTTGTTCCTACCTTCATAGAACCCAATTATAAATGTAAATAGGTAAATTATTATTTTAAATGGGTTGTAATGTTACCGATAATGTTTTTTCTTGTTGTTTGAAGAGTGGGAAGGGAGAGGAAAGCTGGAACAGAAACATGGAGGGAAGGGTTGGAGCTCTGGGTGATTTATAACAAGGAAGCTGAAAGAAGGCCAAGGGACAGGAGCTGAAGGAGAGCCAAGGAGACCTTTGCAGGATATCTGTGTTACTGTGAGCCTGCAGTTCAACACACAGTCCTTACACTCCTCAACACCAAACTGCAGAAGCCAGTATGGATGAACACAGCTTTAGTTGCAGACATTTAGTCTGCTTATGCTTGATCACTCGAGATGAGGATCTGGACCCTGAGGCCTATAAATTTGCTTTTATAAATGGGAATGCAGCAGCTAAAGGATGTGCTCAATGGCAGTGATCAAGTCAGTGGCAAAGTGAGTCAAGACCATGAACCTCTCTTCTACTGCAGTAAGATATTTTTCTCTAGGCTCTGTTATCTCTTGTAATGCAAGCAGTGTGTACTAATTATGGCTGTATTTTCTCTGTTGTGACTTCAGTGAGGTTATAAGAAGGATTAATTTGTCCCCGAGGACAATTCCAATTCATAAATGTAATGTCATTGCTTGTTTCATTGTGTCATGACTCTAGAGCTGGCTCAGGGTTCTCAGCAGGCAAAACTGAATTCTGCTGCTTCAAAAATGAGGTCAAACTGGCCTGAAAATTCTGCATTTAATCTGTGTGATTAAATTAATCTTAATTTACCTACAGTAAAGGATATTTCCAAGAAGGGATGAGAGAAGAGAGCTAGTGTACAACAGTAAAGATTTTTGGCTATTTTGGGATGTTTTGGAGCCTTGGTTTTGAGAAGCATTGTGATGGAAAAATGAAAGGGCTGGGAGGAGTCATGGGGTGTTCAGGATAACTGGAAGAGGAAGATGGATGAGAGCCATCAGTGACAGACCTGGAGGAGGTGGTAAGGAGAGGCATTCAGCAGGTGTTGGAGGAAGGCTTTTCCCCTTCCCCTAGCCTGTTACCTTAGTGATTTCTCCCTAATCTTCAGTTCTACTTTCATCTGCTCTCTGCATAAGGAAATCTGCAAATGCCATGGCTGGGCACCATGGACATGTTGCTCTCTGAACAGCAGAGCTAATTAAGCCAATGGTTTCCTGGGGCATTAGTAGGGGCCTGCATTGGGTTCTCTGCTGTCTAATCATATGTAAGAGCTGATCCATATTTCCCTCTGTGGACATTTGTAATATCTCCCAGGAGGATCTTCACAGCCTAACAAGGATCATGTTCACATTGCATCCTTCACCTCCATAGGGGCCCTAATTGGGTTTTTCTCCTCTAAACAGCTGCCAATTTTCATAAAATGTGTTGGAATTTAATACCTTGGAGATCTCTTACTGCCTGTCAGATTTCTTTGGAACTGGTCAACAGGTTCAAAAGTTACTGCTGAGGGAGGACAGCTGAGTGCAGATGCACAGACAGATGAACAGATATCTGCACACTCCAGGGTGATACTGCACACAGTGCCTCCTTGGGAAACAAAACTCAAACAAATGGACAGGCTCTCTGGCCAATGCTAGTGGCTTCTGCAATGTGACAAATGCAAGCATTAAACACTGAAAGATCAGCAGTATCAAACTACAAACTTTTATAATGCTGAGAAGTTCCATCTTTTCCTTGCAGGAAAAGCAAACAGTATTGTGCCCTGCCTGTCTAACTTAATTATCTTTCTTGATACATTTTCTGTTTCAGATTTTGTGGTTGCCATACTTCTCTGTACAAAATTGCTGATGCTGGTACATGATCATGCACCCTGAGCAAACGGATGGTCTTCAAGGTCCAACCAATCCTACTTGTGCTTTACAAAGCAAGGATGTGAGACATTATCCCCACATGCTTTTCCCCAGTCTATCTTGGAGCCTTATGGACTATAGTCCCAGCACAGGTTACTCCTCCTGGGTGTCCTCATGAGTATGATGTACCTTACAAGGTGGGATGAGGTGGGATCACATACCAGCCACTCTCCTCAACAGCAGGATTCACGTGTCTGTGTGAGTAAATCAGCAATTACTCAGCAGGGGATGTAATATCAGGCATGCTGCTGCAAGCTGAGATGTTTATGGAGATTTCTCAGCATCCCTGCCCCTTCCTGCATAGTGGTGACACCAAAGAGTAGGGTTGGGCAAGTAATTGGACTTTCTGTTTGTCTTCCCTCGTATGTTCTCTGCACATCATCTGATAGAGAATAGTTGTAGGTGTTTTTCCCACATGGAACAGTCCCTCTCTGCACATCACATCCAAACACTCCCCAGCAATGGGACAAACAAGGACTTCCATATCTGAAGTGATGACATATACCCAGAGATGAATACTTACATCCTAGTCCTGACCAGGTATGCAGAGCAAGCCAGAAGAGCCAGCAGGGGCATGACAACATCTTTCCCTTTGAACCTGATGCATCCTGGCAGTGAGTGCACTTTCTTATTGGGAAAATGATGTGGATTTGTCATCTTTAGGATGATGGAGGCATCCACACTCATATTACCTATATTTGAGTACTCAGACCTGGTAAAAAGGTAATTATAGAAAGGCATAATATATAGCTATTTTTAAATTTCCCCCCCAAGGTCTTCTCTACCCTTCCTTCTTCTTCTTCAGTTTTGGTAAATTCACTACTGAGCCACAGCAGCAACAGCAAAGCTTCTCTGTTAAATCACTTGGCTCTTCAGCTGTGGTAGACTAACCCCATAGCTGGTTGGAGCTCTGGTTATATTTCAATGGTTTATTTGGCTGCTCCTAATCCTGTCCCAAAAGCTAGCTGCTTCTGTATGGGCCTGAGTTCAAGGATGTGCCAGTCAATGGGATTTCAGGCTGGATTTCCTATGAAACATTCACTTCAAATGCAGTTCTGAAATCCTGAAGCAGCATTTTTTCAGGGATTCTTTCCACAGAGATTTCTGGGCTGCAGCCTGGTGTTATAATTATGACACAATCCTTTTACATTTTTATCCCAGCTAGTGGCACTGTGAATATTTTAATGAATCATACAAATGTTTAATCCTTGTTAGAATCCTGCTAAGCTCTTTGCCTTAATAAATATCTTGTGGGTTAGCTCAGTCAGTACAAAACTATAAGACAAAAACACCCATCCCTGAGCCTATGCTGGAGTCAAATAACTCAGCAGTGTATTTGAATGCAATGGGAAGTGGAAGTTTAGGATGAGACAGCTCAGATTAGCAGGCCAACAAACCCTGCCCAGTGGCCAGTGGGCTATGTTGTTCATGATGTTGCTCTACTCGTGCTTTTGGCAGAGGTTATGAATCAGAATCATTTTTGACTGCACAGCACAGTTTCTGTGTGCACAGCCTAGAAAGCCTAAGCAACTGAGGTGGCAGCAAAAAATATGAGTTTGTTTTTCAAAACCCTCCAGCTTCACTCAGAGCTTCTGAGGCACTGTTGAAATCTCACTGGAGAGAAACAAGGGACATGCAAAACTCAGCTGCAGGATGACTGGGAACATTGATCTTAAAAATGTATCCTGTGTTTATCAGACAGGAACCCAAGGACTTGGCTCCTCGAGGGAAATGTTTATATATGAAGAGTGAGACCTGTGTGCTGCTGTCACTGATTTTCTGAGAAGTGTGAACATCCCTTATGAGAGGACTTTGGATTCAAAGAACCAACTGCACTGCAAGATGAGCTGTTGAATGATTCAGAGGGGGTTGAGTGTACTGAGAGATGAACTGTCTTTCCCATCCTGACTTCAAGAGTCTGAGTTTCCTCTCAGGGGTCAAAGTCGGTTGTTTTGTGGGGACAGTCTCCCACATTTGCACACAAGTGAGCTGTTGCTCTCAGGAAACTGTAATTCCAAATTCATTAGAGACTTTCAGTGCATGAGTGAATGGTATGGACATTTTACTTCTGCTGTTTAACCCGGCAGAAGCACTTGCTTGGCCCTGCTGCTATTCCCACAGTCTGTGGGATGACTTCAGATGGTAATGAGGTGGGGGGGATCCTGACCTTTAGGGTCTAATCCAGCTTCACTGCAGACAGGATGGGCTGAGATGGCAACGGAGTTACACTGAACTCTGCAGCACAGACCCATGTTTGGTATCTGTTGAGTGAAGCCCTGATGCATCACAGACACTGGGATACTGGAGGCTGGTAGTTGGAGGGCTGGATTTCATATGAAATCCAGAAGAACTGATGTCCCAGTTTCATTTATTCAAATATTTCCTTTCTATTTTCTGTGTATCAGTGGTCCCTGGTGCCCATGAGATGCTGTGGTATTTCCATCATATGAAACATGCAGGAAGCCCTTATATGTGAACAGAGACTCAAGTTTTTTCAAGCCCAGTACTAAGACTGGTGAATAGTACACAGCTCTGTCAATGTTCCACCCAAGTAAGGCTGTTCTCACTGTTCTGTGCAATTTATCTGCCTAGAAGATGGTGACATTGCTTATCTCTTATATGGAATAATTTTGAGAGCTAGCAGTGGAAGATGAAGTAGAAAAGCTGCCAAGAATTAACCTCAGACAACTGGACAAAGCACAGTACTGCTGTCAGCATGGGCTTCAAATTATTAAAAGTTAATTTCCAGGAGTGTGCAGTGATCATCCCTCATGATAGCAAACTTGTGAGGTTTTGCTTCCTGGCAAAGAAGGGTCTCCAGGGAGCACCAAGAGATATACTACCACCTCTTCTAAATTTATAAAAACAGTGGTCATGGAGCTTAGTATTATTCTTCAGCCAGGCTTCCATTTCACAACTGTGGGCAGATGAGTCAGTCCACAGAAACTGTGTGTTGGAGGATTATTTATGTTCTTTGGAACACAAAGTAAGGGATAAATGTTCCTCAGTGGACTTCGGGGGAAGAATGAGACTCTTCATTGATGTAAATACCCACAAAACTGGGCCTTATTTGGAGGGTCTCAGTGGTTAGAAGAGAAAATTACAAATGAAACTTGCAACTTGGATCATCACGTCTGGTTTAGAGACTGGTTACAATTTAAAGGTCTAATTCTGAAAATTCTCAGTATATTATGAGACTTTACTTTCAATATCAGTGGCTGTGAGGTTAAGCAAATTCATTTTGCAAAAGAAAATATGGTATAGTCCAAAAGCTGATTTATGGAGGCTTGAACTTCATCTTATAGATTTTGCACTTGAGAAATTCAAGCTTTAGTCAGGCTGCTCTGTACTGAAGAGGCCTGCAAGATTGGACACTTATTTTGTTAAGATATGCCAAAATTATGGATCTAAGTTGACTTGTTTGTGGTGTCATTACTCACATCAGCAGAGAATGAAGTTTGTGCTCTATCCAGTGACTCTTCAGGTTTTAAATGTTGTGGGAAAGTCTTAACATCAAAGATCATGTCAAATATAGTTTGATAGTATCTCAGGTTGTTGCTGTAAGATGGACACTTAAACTTATCTCTAAACATAGCAAGGGGAACCCCATAGTTAGTGGGTTTCACAAAACATCCTTCAGGTCTAGGCTTTCCAGGGAAGTGGCTTCCAGAGGAACAGACCCTCCAGTGAGGGTCCTGCCTCTGGACAGGCAACAACAAATTCTTTGTTAATGAACTGTGCTCATTTATACCAGCTGCAAACCTAGCACACCAGTATAGATTTCCCCTTTTGGTGAAAGCATTGCTTGTGAGACTGGTTGGACTTGCAGTCCCGATATCCCTTCATGTAGAGCATGATCTTGATTAGGCCTCAGGGAATTTGGATTTCCCTCCAGCTCCCAGAGCAACTCTGTTGAATTCAAGTACGTCCAGTGAAAACTTCACTTTGTTGCAACGTTAAACCAGCCGGAGAGTAAATTCTCATCCCTGGAGAGTACTATGGGGCCAGACATGGCTGTATTTTTCCAGCAGTTAGCAGTAGTTCAGCAGCAGTCGGCTGACCCCTTTCTTGATGCACATCCATGTGGCTTCACTGAAGGATATTTATTTTTCTCCAGCCATTTTTGCTGTGTGCAGGGGGGTGCATAACTCTTGCGTGTGATGCAACACGGAGAACCCCACAGCCAAGAGGCTTCAAGGAGCCTCCTGTTATCTATTGTGCGTGGAGCCTACCCTGTAGGTCTGCATCAACAGCCACACATGGAGGGAGTCCTTTTCATCTGCTGCTCGCTGCCTGCTGCAGGCTGCTCCCGCGCGGCCGCAGAGCCGGGGGGCCCACGCTGTACAGTTGTGGTTGTGAATTCCTGGGTGGGGAGGGGAGCTGTGGGACTGCACGGGGGAGGCTCGGCTGGGGCCAGGGTGGGATCTTTTCAGTGACAGCACAGAGGAGCTGGGGATGGGTTAATTAAAACGCCCCCAGATGGTTTAGGTTATGGGACACATGTGTGAGCCTGGCTGCGTGGTGCTCATCCCAGCCAATTAGTGACCCAGCAGAGGGACGCCGACCTTGTGTGGGAGCAGGGTGCTGGCTGGGCTGCTTCTGAGGGACAGCAAGGTGGAGAGGGTCCTGGAGATGCACGGTGGGCACTGGGGTTACACAGAACCCTGAGAAGTGGGCACCAGCTGGTGCTGTCCCTGCTGTAGCAATGTGGTTACAGACCAAACCTTGAGTGCTGCTGAAGAGCAGGGTCTGCTGGGTCCAGCCCTGCTGGGTCAAGGTTGCTTAGGACAGGCAGCAAACACATTCCCTGTGTGCCTCCTCTGCAGGGCTGTCTTCCTGCACTCTGAGCCCAATGGCCACAACGAGCCACAGCAGCACTGCTGGCCACCCTGGGCACTTTGCCTGCACCATGTGGTGATGAGTGGTGCACAGCTACTGGTTTCATATGTGCTCTTGTCTCATTTTGTGTTGGGAAGAAGCATTGACTGTTGGTGATACAAGCACAGTCCAGGAATGAGTTTCACAACTTAGTTTGGGTTTTTCTTGGTTGTTTCTTTCTTTCTTTTTTTTTTTTTTTTTAAAAAACAACCCAAACCCAACAACAACAAAATAACCAAAACCAACAACACTACAAAGAGATATTTTAAGAAAGTTAAAACAATACAGCTTGCAATTTATCCTGTCACTGAGCTCTGCACAAACCACACAAATATGTTTGAAATATTAATAATTCAGTAAAATTATGTCATTGGCTCTAAGATTAACTGAGAAACAGAAGTACGACAGTAACAGATGTTTAAAAAAACAGATGACTAAATACAGGCAAAAGAAAACCCATCCGGCCCCACCCTGTCAGACTAATTAATGAACAGTGAACCTTGATAATTGGCTAACAGCTGGTGGGATGTGAATTTGCAGATGCACAGGAGCTTGAGCAGGTGAATGGTCAGGGAGCAGCATCTCTCAGGTACTTCAGTGAAGGTCCATGGCATCACATGGTTCTGGCTCAGAGGTGGCCCAGATTTCTCCCATCGTGCTGGTGTGTGCATGTGGGGGTCATCACAACAACTGGCTTGTGTCCTCAAGCCCTGCTGCATGTTTATGCAACTTGCAATTTGCTTGAGCTAATTACTCCTTTAATTTCAAAGGTTTTGACTGTATTGCTAGACATTTGGATACAGAGTGGTGTTTGATTTACCAAATGCCTTAAATGCTTTAAGTCATGCTGAAAGTCTGTGTCAGACTAGGGAATAGAAGCAAACTTCCCTTCCAAATCCAGGGTGCTGATATAAATTCTGGGTCAGATATGATAAACTCTCAGCCACTGCTGGTCCAGTAAATGGTGGTTGGAACTGCCTGAGCCTTTACAATTTGGAAAGTGTCTTCTTTCATCTGGGTTAAAAAAATACAATTCTGCTGAAATTTGTTTATTGATCCTTTTCATCCTTAGGAAGAAATAATTTCTTCTAATCCTGGAGTGACAAAGAAAAACCAACCAACACAAGTGAAGGGGAAAAAATTATTTAAAATGAAAGTAAAAGGAAATGCTGGAAAATATTTTTAGGATACCAAAGCAGAAATAGGATAATGAAGCTTCCATCAAAATTCAGAGGTTTGCCAAAAATACAATGTTTTTTGTGAAAAATTAGTCTTTTTTGCTAAGAGGCTAAATGTTATTAACCAAAGGTCATATAACAACAGAGGAAGCAATGGAGATGTTCATTAATTATTTAAATTAACTGTAGAGCACAGTGCAAACTAATCAATCTCTCTTTACCTTGGACTGTGAGTGAGAACTATGGGATGGCAAATTTGGTGTAAGTGACCTCAAAGGAGGAAACTGAAATATTGAAAGATGCTATGTGCAGTTCACAAAATCTCTGAGAGGGTCTGGAGTCTTGCACACCCTGGAGCAAGCTATGTGTGCCTACAAAAGGTAATGCTGATGATTCTTAAATCACATTGAAAAACAGGATCTAAGTTCCTAAGTCATTGAGGTACTTAAATGTTCCTGTTGCTGGTGTCAGCAGCAGTGCCAGTGACACAGGCACTGCCATTTCTCTGTGTGGCATTGCCTCTTTGCTGGGTGCTGGGCCCTCTTCTAGCAGTGGGGGAAGAATGACCAGAGAAGGGAACTGCAAATAGTAATCTGATACCTACCTGAAGGCAATGTCCATGTTTCTGTTAGTGGCTCTTGTTTCTTCTCCCTTTTTGAATCTAAATACGTTCCAAGTGAGATCAGCAAAGGGTACTGATCTGAGGCACCACTGAAACAACAGCCACAAGGACTAAACCAAAAAATCTCCCCATAAAGTCAGCTCACGAGGAAATCATGTGGGCCTGGGAGTTCAGTTGGGCTGGAATTGCCAGTTGTGCAGATTTTGCACTGTCACAGGATACTTCTGTTCAGAAGGTACTTCTGTAATTCAGCTATTTTTCTCACCATCTTAGGTTAGGAGTGAGACAGAGAGGGGAGAAGTACATGTGTTATTCTGCTCTGCTAAGCACAGATGTACTGTGGTCAAGACTATTTAGCTGAATTGACTGGCATAGCTGCTTTCAGAAAATGCATCAAAGTTTTAGCCTCTGTCACATGAAGGTATTTGCTAGAGGGGAGCCCCCTGTCTCATCAGAGACAATATTGCTTCACGTGAGCAGAAGGGGAATGTAGTGCATCCCTTTCCAAGGATAGATATTGGAGTGATGTCTGTCTACATCAGGGTGCAAGCTTACTTAATTGATTAAGCATTTACTCTGATTTTTAAATATATGTGGGGTAATGTCCTGGTCCTATTAAAATATTTGTGTTCTGTTTTATTATGTGCTGAAACACAGTTGTTGAGTATCAAAATACCTGTCCACCCATGCTGGCTTTGAGACAAACATGGGTTTTTGAGACTCTGGCCATTTTGTTTTAATGTAGAGAGATGATGAGCTGGCTCACAAGACTGAATGAGCTGACCATGATCATAAGATGATATTTGGGATTGATATTAAATGGCCCAGCTTCAAAAGGAAAGAGTACAGTGAAAATGCCTTCTCCAGTTCATACATGCAAATCCACATTCAATCCTGCTTGTCTCAGTCAAGAAGGCAAATAAAAATACTCAGAAATCCTATTTGTAAAGAAAAAAGTGAAATAAAACTTGGAAAAAAATAGAAGAAATAATCAAACTTGTGATTTTGGGCTCACCTACTTCCAGAATTTAGGGGGGCTGGTGTCAACATCAGCATCCTAGAGATGGAATTTGGACCCAATTGTCTTCCCTTCTAGCTTACACGCAGGGACCAGCTCAGCTCAGCCTGGCATTTGGCAAGGGAGGAGTGGGTGTGGAGTTGGGTAGAAGAACAAATCTGCTATCCTCAAATGGCTCCAAGGCTTGGGTTTCATCACTGACCATGCCCATGACCAAAGACTGCCAGGTGGACCCACATGTATATTAGAAATGGGGCACCCAGGCTAAGTAATCAGGGACCTCTGGATGTTACAAAACAGCTTTCATCCCTTCAGGTGCCATTAAGGGTTATGTGCCATTATCAGGCCTGCTGGACACTGGTATGCCTTTGATCTAACAGTGATATGGTAAAAAACCCCATCACTTTCAGTTATTTTTTAATGACATCAGTTGTTTTCAAAAAGTGAGTCGGACAATTCCTGCAAGAGAATTCTCAGTCCAAATAAAGATGACAGTCTTTGCATACTCTCTCTCTTTCCATCCTCAAACAAGGAAAACACACTAGGTTGTCACAGGGGCAAGTTAGGGGATTTATAATTTTGTGGGGTCCTCTCTGAGAAGTCATTTTTTAGATCAAGAACTGCAAAGGAAGGCAAGACTGTAGGGTGATAAAAGGCTTAGCTTCTTCTAGGGAGGAATTAAGGGGAGCTGGCTGCAATTTACCTCATCAAAGTAGTGTCATATTGAAATTGTTTGGTACTGTTGGAAAGTTTATTATCACCATAACCTCTGGAAGAAACAAGCCTGAAGCATCTCACTACCCTGTTGTGGGGCTATCTAGGTGCTTTCTGGAGGTGCTGAGCTGGCAGGAAGCATCAAAACATGCAAATTTTAGCTTCCAGATAAAAATAAAGGGACTTTTGTTGGTTCTTTTTGTTTTCCAGTGACCCTCGTTTTAATGCAGTCTGACTCACTTTGCTGAGATGAACATGATGTGTTGGCTGTGCTGCTGACCGTGGTGTTGGCTGAGGGTCAGGGAGTTTGCAGGACATTTTCAGGAAGAAAAGTACCCATCTTGAGGCACCTAGGCAGATCTCAGACACTTGGTTCAGCAATGGGTTCCACAACGATACATTTTTACATGCACCAATTAACCAGAAGCATCTTAGGTAAAAATATCCCTTCTCTGATGATGCAGTAGGGGTGAGGCTCAGAAATTGCACTGTCACAAAGGAGGGGGAGAAAAAGAGGCTCCCCAGGTTGACAACACAGCCTGTAGGTCTTTCTGAGTCCATGGGTTTTGCCTTTATTTTACCCTCACCATGCTTGGGCTCGGTCCAGGTGCCAAAGGACAGGGTCTGCAGTGGAGAAGTGAGCTGGAGGCTGCAGCAGCCTTGCTGGCAGAAAGCTGGAGCAGTGAGAGGGCTGGTGATTCCCTCTGCCCATGGAGCCAAGAGAGGGGCCTACAGCCAGCTCTGCCACGGGAAGAAGGGCTTCAGCATCCAAGCTGCCCTGCTGGGACTGGGCATCAGCACCAGCTTCCCTGAAAGCATGCGGGCCTCTGCAAACCTTGGAGTCCTTTCCTTTCGTTTGTTTGTTCTCTGACTTGGCTTCAAATCCAAGATTTAATTTGGACTTTATTTTAGGACAGACTACAGATGTTGGAGGTTGTTGCCACACCTTCCCCTGCTATTTATTTTTTGCACTGTGCACACTTTCCACAATTGCCCGGGATAAATTCAGGAATTATCTGCAGAAAACTGCAAAACAGGTGAAGCCATTTGTTTATAGTTCAAAGTGAAGCATTAAAAACAATGGGCCGAGTAAAGCATGAAAGTAGATCAATCCCACCCCCATTTTAACTTCCTCTCCTTCAAGATCACTTTGAACCTACAGTAATTATGATTCTTTCTGCTAGTTTAAATCACCCTTGCCCTCATTAGAGCTGTGCAGAGTGACCATTTTCCATTTCATGAGTTGCCACGTGTAAAAGCTGCTGTGTTTGCAAGTATTCAGGCATACCTGGCTGCACTACACAAGTCATAAGTGATAACAGTCATAATTAATATCCATTATACACCTTCCGTGTACACTGACATCACTGATAACATCAAGTGCAATTTATGTGGTGCTATGAACAGCAAATTTTGGTCTCTTCTGAGGCGTCCTAGACATGGGCTCGTTGATCTTGTGTGGAAAGAGGTCCCTTTTACGTACTTGCCCAAATATTTTGAGGGGACACAAATGACCTGAGGCCTTATCAAAAATATACCATTGGGTGGGTTTAGGATGCAAATTAAAAATAAAAAGGAGCGGGTTCTCTGCTAGTCAGGATAGCTTTAGGCTTTAATGTTCTTTTTAAAAATTGAATGTTAGATTTCTGGGACACACTTATTGTTCCAACTTATTGTATCACCCTGTTCAAGCTGCCGTTCATATTTCGTACACTGAGAAGACCCTTTTCATGTATTAAGAAGATATTTTTTTTCTGCAGTGATATTCTTAAAACCTAATTCTACCTAGATGCATTTACATTAATATGTCTTTTTTCAGGGCATGATCTCAAAAGTCTAGTGGTGACCTCTGTCAGGAATGTGGATCTTCTCTCTTTCTCCTGACTTTAAAACAGAGGCCTTTGGAGACCTCTAAATGCTACAGCCTATATTAAGACACCAAGCCACCTTCTCTGTGAAGAAAAAACAAAGAAGTGGTGTTCCTTAAATATCATAATTGCCTCTCCTGATATCAGTGGTGTTACATCAGGGGCAATTTGGCCTCTTAATTACCTCAGAAAGAGCCCAGACACTGACAGGAGATGATAGTGAAAAAACCCAGGAGTGCGAACAGCATCCCCAAAAGATCTAAATGGTCGCCCAGCGGTGTAAACTTTTGTACCCCTTTCATGGCTGTGGAGGTTAATCTCCCCACGTCCTCCCCCTTTCATATGCATGAAGGAGAGGAGATTTAGGGGTTGGCGGGCGGTGGAGCAGGCGCGGGGGGCGAGCGCGGCGCTCGGCCAGGGGCAGCTGCGGGGCTGCCGGTGGGGAAGGGGCCGGCAGCACGGCCGGGACGGGCCCACTGAGCGGAAAGAACAAACTCTCCGGACCCGTCTGACACGCGGGTCAGGGGGTCACCCCGAGCTGGTGGAGGCGGTGCAGCAGATTGGAGGCTCGCGATGCCCCTCCGACATCATTTAGACAAACAAGCAGATGGCAGGTGTCAGCGGTGACAAAGAGCCATCTGTGCAGCGGGGACCATCCCCTCCATTCTCTCACAGGCTACTTCATTAAACCCTCACTTCAGAGTGACTGTGCAGTAGCCTTTAACCAACGGGGCCCCCGGTAGCACAGGGTGGGGTTTTTTTTTTACCCTTTTTTTTTTTTCTTCTTCTTTTAATTTTTTTTTTTTTAAAGGCTGTTCACATTCTGCTCTCAGCTACCTATAGGCAGCTTGTTTGTGCATGCTATGGCCTCCAAAGGGGCAGAAGGGGAGGAAAATAAAAACAGAAACACCCAAGAAAACCCTCCTGTCAAGCTGAATAAAAGTGTGTTTGTGCAGAGCCAAACCTGTGACTGTAAACATGGCCAGGGAGGAGGTTAAAAATACCCTTGGGCACTGCTGGCTATCTATCTGGTCTGAGGGGCCAGTAGGAATCGATGGGATGGAGTCTGGAGGGTTTTTGTTTGGGGCAGTGGTGGACAAGGGTTGTACAGGGCAAGATGGGTGCTGCGTGGGGCGATGGTGTCCTCAGGCTCAGCCTTTTGACATCGCCTCTCCTCTGGAATCTGAGGCAGCACCTCTGCTCCTCCAAAAATCTTGGAGCTTGCCCCAAAAGTGCCTGAGGTGGGGTACAGCCTCCCTCAGCCCTGAGGATGATCACAGCCGCCTGGATGCAGGGCAGGCCCCAACAGCAAGCCATGTCAGGGGATGGGGATGGCCGGCACAGATAAAGAGAGGTGCAAAGCCTCTTATGGTGGGGCTGCAGGAGGTGACACTGGGGCGGAGGGGGCTGCCTGCTCCTCCCTGCTCTGCAGTGCTCTGCTGGCAGCAGGACTGAGCTGAGGCTGTACCTGTCTCACTGGACCCCGGTGGTGGGGATGGGAGGGTGGGGGGGAAGAAGAGGCAGGGGGGCTGATGCTCCCCATAGTTTATTTATTTAGCTGGTTGGGCTGCGGTGGAGAATCTGGGAACTTTCTAGGCCAGTGCACCTCTGTGGCCAGTCGTGCTACTTTAGCCTCCCCTGCAGATCCCAGCAGAGAACGGCACCGGCATCGCCTGTCTGGAGACCCGGTTGTCCTGGGGAGTCTCAGGGGAGCTCAGTGAAGGTCGTCTTGGTGAATCCCAGCCCCTTCCTGCAGACAGCTGACTGAGAATGGAGAAACTCCTGGAGGAACAGCAGCAAGGTGGATGGGAAATGTACTGAGATACCTCTTTTACCCCCTCCTTGTCCCCCAATCTCAGAGCATGTTGCAGGCACCAGAAAAGCAGTGCTCATAAGTAACTCATTAGAGGATGAGATTTTTTTCTGTGTGATGGGTTTTGGGGTTGGTTCAAACAAAGCAAAAGCTATTCCCAAGCTCCTGCCAAGTCCCTGATCAGGCTACAACTGAACTTTTTAGGACTGCTGTACCGTTTATTTCATTTGTTGTTGTTGTTTATTTGTTTGTTTAAAAGGATTTCTGCACTGTCTGGTTTCAGCTAGGGAAGCAGAGATGGGAGCACTGAAAAGCTAAATCAAAAATTGTCCTGATGATGATGCATTATCACTGATTTCTGCAATACCAGCTAGGACTGGAAATATCCCAGGAAACTGCATTTCACAAGAGCTTTCAAACTGGGGATGTTCATATACATTTAGAGCTTCAGTACTTGGTCAGGTGAGCTGGTTGAAGCCAACAACTTTCCTTTGTAGGCATCAGTACTCACCTGGGTAGTTTCCCTGTGCCTGACCATAACTCAAAGGGCATCATTTCCTCTTCCAAGGCTTGTGATTTATATGAACATGCCCTTACCCCTTCCTATGAAACTGTCCCAAATGTCAATGTAAATTCTGTGGGCTAGATCCTGCCCTGAACTCTGCTGGATGTCAAGGCATGAGAAGTGAGAAGTGAGAAAAAAGTTTTCTTTTTTCAGCAGAAGCTACATCTGGCTTTCAGACTGGCAACATCAGATCCTTTATTAGTTTATAAACATTGGAGTCCTCTGGGGAGTTGTCCAGATCCACTTACAGCCTCTGAGTGACAGAGGTAACACTTGGAGTAAGGCAGCATCCGTGAAGGAAGTTTGGCTTCCCTCTTAACAGAAAAAGGCTCCTGGGACTGTGGCAAAAGACTGACCAGTTACACACAGGAAACCCTTTAGTGCCTATAGTCACTCCCCTCGGCAGAGGGGAAATATCTGGTTGGCTAAGAAGTGAAAGGGGATAACATTTTCCATCCTATTAGCATGTTTACTTAAGGCAATTACCAGTCAAATAATCTTCCTTAGGCTAGTTTGAGAATAAAATCTTGGTGCTGTACCATCCACCTTACAGTCCTGGCTCAGCTTCAAGTATCTTCATCACTAAAGATCCACTCCCCCGTTAGATAATTCTGTGAAAAATAGCTGTATTTGCCTTCAGCTTCCTGTTTCTCCTGATGATAAGGTGGAAATTTCTTAGTCCTGACAGCTCATAAAATAACCCCCCAAAAAACCCATTATGAATTCCCACTCAATAAGTGGAAGAGAAGCAGCAGATGACCAGTGGGAATATTTTCAGCTAGTCTCTAGATGGAATTTGGAACTGGGAGTGCCAGGTGTGTTTGTGAGCCCACACTCACATGCATGTGAATGACATACAATTTAATCTCTTAACTGGTATGTTCCAATGAAAACATTGAGATATTTTTAATACAAACAGGTTTCACCAGTAAGTGGCAATAATTGCCATCTGTTTGTCACAAGTCTCCTCTTTTAACCGTTAAATTTCTGCTGGCTGCAGTCTTCCCATTGTTAAAAGATGTGGGATTCCTACAGAACATTATGGTATGGTAATCTGATTTACATGGCTACAGGCATAATAATGAAGCCTCAACTAAGAAGTCAGTATCTGAATGATGACATTTCCTTCTGGAGATAGGATGTTTTCCCCTGATAGTGTATTCTCATCCCATGGGTTTCATCAATTTCATTAAGCTATAGTATGTGAAAAAAGAAATGTCATCAGGCAAAGGCTTCAAGTAGGGTGCTGTGGTCCAGCTCACCTCCCCTGTTCCCTGGAGAGATAAGTTTCAGGAAGAAGAATTTAGGCAGCTCAATACCAACCACAGTATAATGGCCCAAACATGTTGGTACAGCTCTGACATTATTTTTAAGAAGGATCTATCCTGTCTGATAGATGCAAAAAGGGTCAGGGTTGCAGCTCAGTATCCTTCTTGCCATCTTTGAACAAATTAGTATCCATAGACACAATCAGGCCCTCAAATATTCACAGCTGTGGTTCAAATGAAGTCTCCTAATGAAATGCAAATTCAATAAGACAGTTACATGATCAGCATCAGCTCATTAAGGCCTGCTGAGCCTGTGTCTGTTCTTTGTTAGGCCGGCATAAAGCTCCCCCCAACTTTGGTGGAGTTACCCTGGGCTGAAAGCTGCCAGGCTTCAGGCAGGGTTTGGCCCAGATGGCCAGCTGGGGGGAGATGGTGTGCCATGCTGGGCTGCACTGTGCTGTGCTACCAGAGCAGTGGTGCTGGGCTGATCAATATGAGCTGAGGGTTAGGCATGCTGGCTCCAAAGGAGGGCAGAGAGCTTCAGTTTGCCATCCCACCATGAAAACAGTGGGGGCTTCACTGAAGCCACAAGGTGTACACCCCAAACCCCAACCCTAGGCAAGACCAAAATCATCCATGTGCTTGGAGTTTTCCCTGGAGAGGCTCTCATATTTGCAAGGTTCTTGAAGTCACTGCTTTCGTTGCTCACGGGAGGCAAGGGAAAGGGTGTCAGGCAGCTGGCTTACTACCTTCCTGACCCCATTTCACAATGTCTGTGCTTCTGTGAAAGGGCTGTCCCAGACAAAGCACGAGGGATGCACAGCCCTGCATCCAAGTACGGGCTGTTTTCTTCCTTTTTCCCTTTTTTTTCTTTTTTTTTTTTCCATAGCCCTGGCAAATGTGGTGATGTCTGACAGGTCTGACCTGCTCATCTGTAATGAGCCACTGGGAGAAAAGGCACAAATGCAGTCACCTCGCACCACAAGTCTTGCTGCTGGGACATGAACTTTGCTACTCTGCCTTGGCTTTAACAAATGCCCCTCAGTGTATCTCGGTGCAAATGTGTTTCCTTTTCATTTTCAAATAGGGACAAATCCAGTATGTTCGATTAGAAATTTCCCATCACTGACAAAAGTGGAAGGGGGAAAAAAAGCCATTTAAAGTTCAAGAGGAGGGCAGAGAGAAGAATGAAAACAAAATAAATGAGCTAGAGCTAGTTTCTACTTTTTTTTTTTAATGCAGGGTAATTAGTATTTTATTTTTTTTTATTCGGGTGTTTTTTTCTTTTTTTGGAAGGGGAGTAGGTGGGCAAACCCAACATAAGACAATTGGAGTTTTCTACTAAAGATATTAATATATTAGATCTATGCATTCAATGCCAGCTGTCCACAGCAAGCAGAGGTGCAAAAACACAAACATACTTATGAAAAAGGAAAAAGAAACAGACTTTAGATTTGTAGGTTTTGTTATTTCACTTTCAGTGTTTTACATTTAAGTATTAAAAATTAATTTGGGTTACATTTGTTACTCATAGGAATAACTGAGCAGTTGCTTAGGGCATAACAAATCCTTTGGAAAACAAACAAACAAACAAACAAAACCCACAATTTTAAACACATGATGCATTCACAGCTTATTACTGTAGTGGGCTGGAGTCTCTCCTGTATTTTGCTGTGGCTTTTGTGATCTGGGTCAGAAGAAGAAAATGAGAAAGCTGAAATTATGCTTTGAAAAAAAATCCATATCCAAACCAGAGGAAGTCCTTAGGAGAGCAGGAGGACTGATAAGAAAATACAACCTATGAGGACAGGCTGAAAGAAATGGAATTAGTTTGGCAAAGCTAAGTCTAAAGGGAGATCGTAACAGCAGCCCTCAGATAAGTAAGGTTAATAGAGGACAGATATTGATTTATTGTGCATTAAGAAAGATGCACAATTAAGATTGTGCAAGATTAAGAGAGGTTGGGAAGAACTTGCTAAATGTAGGCATGAAGAACAATGGTTTAGGGCAGTGGTGTGCTCCTGCTCACTGGAGATTCAAAGTGGTGAGTGGGCTGATATTTACTGGGATTGGATTTGGGCTCTTCACTGACCCTTGGATGAGAGAGAAGCCAATTTGTCTCTTGGGGTTCTCTTGCCAAGCTGTGATGCAGACTGCTTGGCTGAGGACACAGGGAGATGGTGAGAAAAGCAAGATGAGGTAGAACATTTTGCAGCTGGGACTCTGCAAGAAGAAACTCCCAGCATGAATGCTTCCAGTCACAAGGATTTGTGACAGGACAAGGGGTAATGGCTTTAAACTAGAAAAAGGTAGATTTAGGTTAAACATTAGGAAGAAGTTCTTTAATATGAAGGTGATAGATCACTGGAATGGGTTGTCCAAAGAGGTGGTGGAGGTGGAGGGCCCATCTCTGGAGACATTCATAGCCAAGCTTGATGAGGTTTTGAGCAGCCTGACCTTGTTAGAGATGTCCCTACTTATTGTGGGGAAGTTGGACTAGATGACCTTTGGGGATCCCTTCCAACACAATATACTCCATGATTCTATAATGCAAAGACAGAAGATTAATTTCAAATCAGACTAAGAAAGAAAATTGCTCAGTTTTTCAGGGTCTGCTTGGCTAATTCCTCTCAGCCTCACTTCTTGTTCTTACTCTCCTATCTTTGAATCACATATACCCCCCTGGATGGTTGTTAAAGACACCTAGTCTGGGAATAATATAGTGTGGCTGTGGTAACCAACCTCCACAGCAGTTGCAGCAAACAAACAGCTTGTACATGCTCAGACAAAAGTTTCCAGTCACATATTGAGTAGAATGTGTTCAGAGCAGTGACTGAGTGACTTTAGTAACAGGCACAATCATAAAATCCAAAGAATCCTCATGAATGATTTGTGAGCAGGAATAGAAGTAAAACGTGTTGACTATATGGCTTGCTAAAAATATCCATCCTGGCTCTAGCTGTCATCACATCTCTCCTCTAATCCTGCAAGGAGCATGTGAAGGGTTACCCTAATGCCCTCTCAGTGATTCCTCACTTCAAGCACACAGAGCTCTGTGCCTGAGGAGCTGCAAGCAGATTGCCAAGCAAAGCCAAATTTGCTCCCCAGGCTTTGTACAATCATCCACTGCTCCACTGTTTTGTCATCAAGTCAGCCACAGCCTTCTCCAGCTTATCAAGGAACATGCTGGGGGCAACCCAAAGTGTCATGCTTTCAATGGAGGCTTTCATGAGTAACCATGTTATATCACATTAGAGGTGTCTCAGATGCCAAGCTCTCACTGGTAAGAATGACTTAAGAAATCATAAAAATACCACCCTAAAAAAAAAAAGGTATTAGAGCGACAGAAACATTTGTTATGCTTTGTCATGATACCAAATTCCTATGCCACAAGTGATATGTGTGTTAGAAAGTAAAATTTCATCTTTGCAGGGTCTTGTGGAAGGAAGCAACACCACAGAACATGAGATATGTACATTTTCAAGTGCTTTACTGTTAATCAGATACATGTTGGCTACACCTGGGGAGTCAGTGTGTGACTTTTTGAGCAGGCTTTTCTGAAATACCTGTTTTCCTAATGCCACGTTTCTTTCATTATTAAAGTCTTTTCAAAACAAAGTAAGTCTTCTTAATACTATTTATATCTATTTGGCAAATAAATTAAAGGAACTCATGAATCTGACAGGCAGATCTGACAGCAAAGGTGGTTGGAAAGGTATTTTTTATATAGAACCAGTTTTTCCAGCACCAGAAGTAAGCCTGAGAAAGACATTCAGTAAGGTGCAGTGGAGCTGCACACCTGCAAGGTTTGGAAAGGGAAAGAATTTGAGTGCTAGAGTGCATTTTCTGCAGCTGCAGCAGCTTTTCCATCCAAAGAAATAAAAATTTGAAAGACATGGCTTTAACAGTGGGGTGTAGATAAATTAAAGCAAAATAGAAATATTACATCATGCATATTTTCTTCCATATCTACATCTCCTTCCTTCTTCCTTTTTTTCCTTTACCCATGTCTCTCCATGTTCTCTTCCCTTCCCCTTTCCTTCCTTCCTTCCTTCCTTCCTTCCTTCCTTCCTTCCTTCCTTCCTTCCAGTGGGAAATAAATGGGAAATGAGTATCTAGATGTTCTAGGAATCTCCAGAAGGCTCACTTGACCTAGAACTCTTGGGAACTCATGGGGGAGAATCCTATTAAACTTCTTAAAATAAATATTTATTTAACATCTTATCTTAAAAAGATTTAATATTTGACAGCTTTCCACTGTTTTGTGGGTTTTGTTTGTGTGTTTAGTTTTGTTTTCCCCCCATGTTGCAGCTGATGCTACCACTGGTAGTTCAAGGTTCATGGAAACACGACTGAATTTCCCCCACTCTGTGGTGGTGACTTTCTAGACTTCAGTTGTCTGAAGCCACAGACAGGAAAATAAGTTATTCAAGTCTTTACAGACTCAAGGGGTAGCAATCATAGCAACATCCAAAAGTTACAAAGTCTAACTAGTGTTTTAGAGAATGGGTGAAACTGGGAGTAGGTTCCAATGTTGGATGTGATAAGGGAAGGGATAAAGAAGATGGGAGAGAGGAGAGGAGACAAGGAAAAAGAGAGGTGAGGCAAGGTGAGGTGAGGCAAGGCAAGGAAAGTAGGGAAAGGCAAGAAGGTAAGGCAAGGCAGGGAAGAAAAGGAAAAAAAAAAGAAAATAATAAAAAAAAAGAAAATAAGAATTGCTGAAGAACTAAAAGAAAAAAAGCAGAAAATGGGAGACAAAAAGGGAAACAAGTATTACAGAGAAGTTACACAGAAAGAGAGAAGGAAGTGTCCTTTCCTTCCTACTAAGGAATCAATTAACACATTTTAATGACTGTTTCCCTTCTAATGCTTCTCCTGATACTTTAAGCTCACTGATTTTGGGATTATAAGGCACTTGAAGCCCCCCGTCAGTGGGTATCACCTGCCACATCATGAGTGGCTCCAAACCAGTTGGCAGGGGAAGAAATGCTCTTCTTAGGGGCCTGGATTGACCTCTTCAGTGTCCAGTGGCTGGGTGCTTGTGCCCAGTGTCCTACTTGAATCAAGAACTGCCTGTGCATGGCCATTCCTCTAAGCAGAGGAGTTTAGGTTGGAGTGTGGGCTCGAGGGCACAGAGAGAATACTAAAATGAATTTAGGACCCAGGGAAATCAGGCCTGTGTGCAAGGGATGCGTCCAGAAGGGCCATACATCCAATCTTTGCTGTCATCTGGTTTCCCAGGACACAGAGATGACAAAGGAGGAGCTGACACGACATTTACTTTTCTGAGCTCTACCCCATGTTCTTGTTTTTATTGCTCTGCCTTTGTGTTCGGCCTCTGCTGGCACTGGGATCTCCCTCACTCCCTGCCCTGGGGGGAGAGAGGGGCATGTTTTCTTTAAACTCTCTGTCTTCTCTGTGACAGTTTCCATTAGTGGTTTGACACCCCTGTGCTTCTTCCATGAGGGCCTTGCCTTTACCCTGTCTTTAATCATGTTGTCATATGATAATAGGATCAAAAGGAAGAATACTGAGTCTTGCCCTTCTGGAGTGCTTTATGCTCACCCTAATAAACAGCTTGTGCTTGGGATTGTGCTGCAGCTGGCCTGCCCTCAGCCCCATCCCTTCTACACCATCCTCATGCTGAACTTTAACCACAGGGCTGTCTGGCCTCAGCAGTAATCCCCAGCCCAGCAGCCCTCCACTGTAAAGGGCAGTCAGTGCTGCCATGGTACAAGATGAGTAAAACCATTACAGATCAGACAGCACACACTGAAAACCAGGATGGATTTTGCCTGCATTTCCATCACATTCGTGAGGAAAAGGGAGTTTGCACTCACTGCCACTGAACATGGGACCTCCTGAGAGACTTGGCAAAGTCCTGAAGCAACGAGAGGTTGTTACCTTTCTGCTTTTGAGTGGAATAACCCATTAACGTGTTGCTTCTGCTTGAATACACACCTACCTTTATATCTGCTTTCACTTCCCTTCTAAAACACTGGTTTTTTAAGCAGTAGAGCCTTGTCTGTTGACTGCAGCTTCTGAAGCCAATATCTTCAAGTGGTTTCTGATTATTTTTAACATTCTTTTGTTTCAGTTCTTTTCCCAGGTCAGCTGGGCTCATAACTGTTGTCAATGTTGAGAAATGTTCCTTTGAAATTATCAGGTATCTGAATGATCTTTCTGGGGGGACTTCATGTTGTTTGCATAAAACAAGGGTAACTAAATCACTGTTGCTTATGTCTAAACAATCTCTTCAGTTCCCAGTTCTATTCTATCTGTCAAGAGGACCTCCAGAAAAAATTTCCCCCTGTTAAATGAATCGTTCTTTGAGTTGGAAAATTGCTCCTTAAAAATGCAAAGACTGGTTTAGAATCACTGTCCTAATAACTTGGCTCTGCTGTGCTCAGATTGTCCCATATGTTCACGAGTTACAGAGAGGTAATGCTGTTTTTGTGATTTTCCTGTCCCCTGTTCAAATTGATGATCTGTCAGAGTTACCAGATAGCTCCCCTTCTGCTTTAGTTCTTATAATTTAAGATCTTTGTCTCATTGGCATGGAGAATGACATTTTGTCAAATACAGAGTTCTTCTTTTCCCATTTCCTTCTGTCCTAACATTTTTGAAGAGGTTATAATACTTGATATTAAGGTTTCAAACATATGATCCTTTCAATAAACCTTCAATACTACCAACTAGTTTTATGCCTAAAAATGATCAATTTCAACCTTCCTTCTTACTGTAACTCATGTCATTAAAATGTGGACAAACTTCAAAACACCCATGTACTATAAAATGTGTATTTCTACAAGGTTTTCATTCCAGTTCTGCACCCTCAGGAGACATTTAGATGGGGACCAGCATGTGAGAATTTACCCACCCTTAATCTCCTAACCTTCGGAAATTCATTCATCATGTCATTTATCATGAGTGATGCAGCAATGATCTCCTATAGTCACATCAGAACCAGAGATGTATATACCCATTTCCAGGCTGTTTTCATGTGGTGAGCCCTTAGTGGCACACAGGGCTTTTGCTCAGCCTGCCTTTTTGTATGTAGGCTTTTCATAGTCCCTCAGATAACATCAAGCTGCCTTTCAATGCTGAAGACAGGGTCATTTAGAATCATCCAGATAATAGAAATAATATCTGGTGTGAGCCAGAGTGATTAGAATTGGCAGCAGCTCACTGGTAAAGAAAGTAAAAGAATACTACAGATAGCCTTTGCTGAAATAAAACCAGGGGGATTAGAGCTAACAGAAAACCTTGTTTTGGTTTGAGACTATGCTATCTGCTAGGAGCATTCATTATCAACATGTTTGAAAATAAATAAATGGCTCTTCACTAACAAGACACTGGGTAGAGATAAAGCTTGTGTGGCACTCTATCAAATCCACAGGCAAATAGTTGAGTTCCCAGGTCCATTTTTTCCTTCTCTTTGTTTGCAACTGCCTGGAGAGCCTATTTTTTTTCCAGGGACACATCCTCCACTTGCATTTGCTTCAGTCCAGAAGATCATGGTACCACTATCTTTCTTATTTTTTCTTTTCCTTTACATGTGTTGGTTTTTTTTTTTAATTTGATTTTTATTCAAACACATAAAAAGAAACTCATCCTCCTAAATCAGTGTCTGTCTTGGGAAGAGGTGAAACAGAAGGAATATCACTCAGAGTCCCCTGAGTCCCTATGAGCTGCAGTCTGGCTGTCAGCATCCTGGCAGATTTATGAGGGTGGCCATGACCGGCCTGAAAGGGCAGAGGGGGAAGAAGAGATCCCAACCCATTAGTGATTTCCTGCTGGAAAGTGACAGCTGATGACATGCATGGAGGACACATTGCAGGAGATGGGCTGGGGGGGACATTCCCGTGCAAGTGTTTTCAGGTTACTTCTGATTCCACGATTGGTTTCTACTAATGTTCTATTTCTAGGCTTCCCATCCTTTGCCTTGTGATCTGTTTGGTCCAAATTTGGGCTAGATCTTGTGTTTTTTTCCCCTCTAGAATAAAAGAATCCCATGGAGGTCAGTAATTTTGTGGACATAAGGGCTGCTGGTCATGGATGAATGAAGAGCAGAGGTCAGAACCAAAGAGAGAACTCAGAGCCTGAAGCAGGATTGTGGGTTCCAGAGTGGATAATCAAGCTACCCTGTGATGCCATAAATGTCACCTTCACCACAGAAAACTTCAGAAAGAACTGCAAGAAGAAGGGTAAGTGACCTAAGACATATAAACAAATGTCACCCTTTTTGAGGTATCAAACATTTTGTTGCACTGTTGTGAAAATAATAAGTTTTTTGTGTTGTTTTTTGTTTTGTTTTGTTTTGTTTGCTTCTTTTGGGTTTTTGTTTTGTTTTGTTTTTTAAGAATCCTGGCTAGAAACAGAGATGACAAGCACACTGTTTCCACTGTAGGTTTGCATCTGATGTTTTTTCAGCATTTACTCAGATATCTAATATGATGACAATAATGAGGGCTGTTCCCTCTGAAAATACAATAGAATTGACTAGAGTTGCCTGAATATATTTTCAGGCTGCAATGTAACACTCAGATTTGGAGCTGTTGTTTACATGAGTAGTTGCCTTAACTACAAGGAGATGAAGATGTTTGAAAGTAACACAATTGTACGGAGAAAAAAAGAAATGAAAATATACATTTATACAGGATACAAACCTGGGAGGATGAGTGCAGAAAGCTGCAAAGGAGGAAAAGGACCTCAATATGTTTATTGTATAAATAGCCAGAAGTAGAAGAAAAATTATTTTTGTGGGACACTGATGTCCAATTTGCAGAGCTGTGATGATTAGAATAGTTTATGAAATAGCAGCTCCTTATTTCAAATGAGCCTCTGAACAGCTGTTGATCAACACTGGACCACATTGTTTATTGTAGACATATTTTTTTCTTGCTAATAAACTTAAGTCCTTCTGCTTTGGTGTTGTGTCTCATTTCAATGATCCTAATTGAAATGCTTATCTGTCATTACCTAACAAGAAAGAGAAAAGCAGTAGATTACCCATCATCTCTAACAGCTATGGGTTGAAAGTACACAGATCTAATATTAGTAGACTCAGATTGTACAAACCCTAAGCAGAAGATCCTGTAACAAAGCTGGTGTCAGACAGAGAAGCCTTTGGAGGGATATTCCTTTATTTCCACCTAGAGAGAAGGTGGCAAGACACTACTGAACTCTTAGAGCTTTTCAGGTGCTTTGGCCTCCTTTAACATGTCCTCAGACATCATTCCTTTGTTACAATATTTGAACTTCTGGAGGGTCTGCCTCGTGTCTGCAGTGAGAATAGCAAAAAAAGGACTTGGGGATCAAATTCTGCAGAGGTTTTCACCAGGGAATATCAGAGTTATTCATTTGGTTTTAGTGGAATTGCTTGGGGTTTGCGCTTAGTGTTTGTAATTAGATCAGGCCCTTTGTGATCTGGAGAGGACTAGTTCTAACTATCTGCTTGAGTACAATTGTCCTTAGCACACTTCTGGCTCCCAAGAGGAGCACAGGACTCCATACAAACAGGATACTGTTGGATTCACAGATTCTGCTCGTCATGAATTCACTGGGATTTCTTCTTTGTAACACAATGGCAGAAGCCCTGGGTGAGCTGCACCAGTGGATGTTGTAATGCCAGATGCTGTGCCTGAGGGCATTGCAGATCCACCACAGCTAACTTGAAAACAGCAGCCTTACTGGGACAGTTTAGCCACACCATGGAGATGTAAAATACACACTGAATCACCATGCATTTCTTGCAAATAAATATGGACAGTGAAAGGAAGAAGGAGATTGGACAAAGTTATGGCAGGGAGGAGAGAGAAAATCCTGAAGTCTCTTGAGAAATATCATAGTGCAGTAACATGATGACACCAAGACTGGAGAATGAAGAGTGACTATTGTTTACTCACTGGAGCTCCTACAGAACCCACCACCACCATGTCTTCTTCCTGTCCTTTTGTCTTGTCCACTTAGGCTGTACATTTTCCAGGCTGAGGGGACTAAGACAATCAGCCTTATGAGCTCTGGGTGAGGGTGGGTGCAAGGAGTCAGCCTTGCTGGGGTGTGGCAGTGCTGCCTTTATGCAGGAGGACCCTGCCCTGCATTGGCTGGGGACATGCAAGACTGCTGCAGGCAGCAATGAGGGGTGGTGCTGGTGGGATGGGTGTCTCTTTTGCTCTGAAGGCTGGCAGAAAATATAAAAAATATGCCAGGCATTTTTTCCATCCAATTAATGAATAATGGTGACAGGAATGCCCTGTCAGTCCTGCTCTCCTGCACACCTCCTGGCTGGAAAGAGAAAACCAGAGGGGTCCTCTGAGGCTGTAGCTTCCCTGTGTGATTGAGATGCAGTTGCCAGGATGTGAGGTCTGAGAAGTGCTGCATGGGTTTTTTTAAGCCTGCAGGCAGTTCTGTTGACTGACTCTGCCTGAATGCTTTTCAGGAATGCTGACATATTTTCATGTTATCACTTTTCATGCAAACTTTTTTTCCCAAGAGTCTGCTTCTCATTGCTCAGCATCACATCAGAGGAGAAGGAGAGAGAGGAGAGGAGAGCTGTCAAGGCACATCAGTAGCTGCTGTGTTTGTACTGGGAGCTATATGTATAATGAAGGATAATATTCTATGGCTGAAGGTTGCAATATCCCAGTGTGAGATGCCTGTGAGTGTATCTGGTATATTTGTAAAGAGGGAATTTATCTTGGGATACAGAGACTTTTTGCATCTGGTCCTTTGTGCAAATCAGGACAAGTTTGGCAGGGATTAAAAGTCCATATCATCTGGTGACCAAAATGAATAGTTCCAGATGGACTGGGGCCCTCATCACAGTTGGTGTTCTTATTGACTGGAAGGCCAAAGCTGAATGAAAGGAGAGATTCAACATGGAGAAAGTCCCAATACTTTGCTTCCTTCATGCCTTGTGGATGGAGAATTTTAACTCCTCATTTTTATCCATGTGCTGCATTGCACAATGGGCACTTCAGCACTGAAGAGAAAGACAATAACCTTTATGTGAGAGTGAGCTTATTATTGCCCTGGAATCCTTCTTACCTTGGCAGTCCTTGTCCAGCCCTGACCCTTTGCAGGCTACCAAAGGGCTGTGAGACTGCTGGGAGCAGCTTTTCTCACAGCTAACACCTCTGGCTCTTGCCCATGCACCTAACCTGCAAGAAAAAACCATGCAGTACCCTCCACCACAAAAAAGGTAGAGATCTGTACCTGGAGATCCTGGGCATTATCTTGGGTCAAAGGCCAGAAGAAAGACAATTTTCCCTTTTGAGAGACTGAGCTGGAAGTGAAAGCTGGAAATGTTGTCATCCAGAACTTCCCAAGCATGACACAAAGCAACATCCCTCCGTGATAGCCTGGTGTGCCTGAGCAGGGCTGTGTTTTTCCTCTGTCTTATCAAAAAGCCTTGGGGAACTCCCAGCCCTTGGTGGTCCCTAACAAATGTCGTAAAGGTCTGATCTTTTCCTCTATGATCCCCTCCCCCCTTTCCTGACCTGAGGAGACAAGCAGTGCTGGGAGAAAAAATGGAGTGGAAAGCTTCTGAAGTCACTTATCCCAAGCACTGCAAAGTAATCTTGCAAGGCCTTGTTATAATCATTGCTTGCTTTCCCCATATGTCTGGCTGTCCAAAAGGTTTAAGGAGTAACTGATCTGATAGCCTGTATGTGCCATTGATTTGTTAAGCTGAAGGTTTTTGTTGGGTTTTTTTGGTTTGGTTTTGTTGTGTTTTTTTTTTTTTTTTTAATCCTATTAACAATAGAGTTTGCAGAAGGAATGCAGATTAACCAGGTCTAATTGTATATCATTTGCATGAAGAATGAATTAAAAAGCAGCTTTGCAACACATTGACTCAGGATGTTATTGAGCCATTGAAATCTTATGGCTGTGAGGGTTGGAGCTATTTAATTAGTGGGGGTGGGGTGTGTGGCTGGAGAGAAAATAGTGGAAAAGAGGTGTTCTAATCAATGAAGCAGAGAAATCACAACTGTTAGAAGATGAGAGATTATTCCTTTCAGGCAAATAACCCAACCAAATAAATCAGAGTCCAACTGTATGAGAACTTTGATGAATTAAAACCTGGTATTTGAATTGAAGTGAGACAGTAATTTGGAAGAGTTCAATGCCATTGCTTTCCCAGGACCAAAGCAGTGGAGCCTCACTCAGGGGACTTCAACCAGTGGCTCCAGCCAGATTACTAATTTATTTTTTTTCTAGTTTCAGTTCATGAAAGCCAGACATCATCCCAGAAGTCAGAGGTGATGCTCCTGCTGTCTCCTCTGTGTCTCCAGCTCTGCAGTGCAGTAGAACAAACCTGCCCCAGGCTCTGCAGGGCAGGAACACTGGAGCTCATCACCAGGCTCATGGGGTTGCTCCCAGCTGCAGCATGGCAAAAATGGGGACAGAGGTATTTGAGAAATGGGATGAGGTCTCTTAATGTCCTCCTTACCCATCACCAAGGGCAGCAGGGTGATGTGTCATGTCATTTTGCCTCTCTGAACCGTTGAAGTTTCAGCTGTAGAAGGACTGTAGGCAAAACAGAGAGGGTCTGTTTGCATGGCTTCAGGTAGGGCTCAAATCTAAAACATTTTATTACATAAATAACTCTGCTTTTTCACCCCACTTCTGCCTGATCATCATTCAATAGCACAGGCTCTGAGCACCCATTGCCTGTCACACACAGGGAGATCTGAGGTCAGGTAACTGAGGGTGACAGGATCATCTACTTTCTCTTCCTCCAACATATCCCACAGACACCATCCATCCCCTCTTGATGTTTGTGGTTCTATTTTTGTACCTGGCATACGTTGGGTAACAGGCACTTCATCTCACTACCATATTTCCCAAGGTAATATATGTTAATAATAAAAGCAACAATAACAACTGCACATTGCTGAGGCATAGTGTAGAATTGTTTAAGGTCACAAGATCCTAGCTGCAAGGAAAGTAACTGAATTCTAATCCTGGGGGAGAACAGGTAGGGCATTAAAAATGATGGATTAATTATTCCCCTGACATCTTCTTAACAAACATGTAAAGTTAATTGTTAAGTTTCTTGAGTACATTCTTGAATCCAGCATCTCACTTTGCTTTTTGTAAGGTCAGATTTTATTTTTTTAAAAGGTAAAAAATATCTAAAGCCTATTTAGATGGCTTTGCTCTGAGATTCCAAACTGTCTTGTAGTATTTAATTAGAAGGGGGTAACTTGCTGGCAGACAAGGTATGTTGGTCCAAGCCCTTGAATATGATGCTCTGAAACTGAAGCAGATATATGATAACTGGACCACAGCATACTGCAGGTGGGCTAAAAACCTTTATTATAGTGCCACTACCCAAAGAAATCAGAATATTTAAAATCATAGTGTAAGAGCTAGATTGAGGGCTGTTCTGCCCAAGGACAATCAGAGACAGGTCCATGAAAGTGACACTTGTGTACTACTGGCAAGTGTTGTAGAGGGATTAATTTTT
Organism: Ceyx cyanopectus; assembly: GCA_013401355.1. Classification (NCBI taxonomy): domain Eukaryota; kingdom Metazoa; phylum Chordata; class Aves; order Coraciiformes; family Alcedinidae; genus Ceyx; species Ceyx cyanopectus. The sequence goes on along the minus strand of VYZU01040987.1, from coordinate 167,677 downwards.
ATTCTCTGCAGTATTATTTGTGTAAGTTTAAACTGCACCATCATCATCCAATCCACAATTCAGGTATCGGATGAAATGGTATTTAAGGCAATAGGAAAGTCACACAGACTGAAAACCTCCTGGGGAAATCTTGTAGGTCCACAAACATAAATCATGGGCCAAAACGTTTTGGCAATTCATAAAATTACATTGAATAACATTAGTATTGAAACTTGTCTTCAAGAAAAAGTGCTTTTCTCTTTGCATCAGACAATAAGCTATAAACCAGAATGTTTTCCTAACTGGTAATATCCTTGGAGAAAATCTGTATATATTTGTCTAATTTGTAGCACAGCTTTTACTGCTGACAGGGGATGGATTCGAAACCACTTAAGCTACAGTATTTCATGTTGAAATCACAGGTTGAAATCAATTTGGGAGGAAAAAGCTTAGATGAAAGGACAATATTTTTCTTTTATGAATCAGACAGCTCTCTTAAATCTTCTAGCATGTTTCAACAGTGCATGGTAGTAACTGAGTCTCAGTCTTACCTTTGTTTATAGCTTGTGCCTAGCAGACTTGCACTGATATAGACACCAGTCTGCAGCTGTCACTCTTGAGAAGAAGGTTTTGGGTTTGTTATTATGATGTCAGGGGACTGTGGGGTAGCAGGACTGGAAGAAACCTGAGAAAATATGGAATCCACCTCTTCCTGCTCTGGATAGGGTCCAAAGGAAAGTCAATCTTAACAGGTGGTAATCTCCATTTGAAAAATATGACAGAGCAGCAGATTAAAAACCCAAGTAACCTGGTTTATGCTTCTCATTTAAATTTCCCTAAATATTAAATCTGAGTCCAAATGACAAATGGAGACAGCTTGTTCTGTCCCAGTGGAGCTGATAACTGACCACTGTTTGCTGTCAACAACTTTCTGCATATCAGATGAAATGGATTTGAACAAACCAGACTCAATTCTTTTGATACTCAATAGGATTTGAACAAACCAAACTCAGTTATTTTGATAGTCTGTGTTTGCTAAACTTTTACCTTCCTGGCCTGCTGCTCATCTGGATTCCTTCCACTTCATCTCCACCTTCTGTAAAGAATTCTGGTGGATTCTGGTGCATTGCAACTCCCATTCTGTCTCAGGGCATCACTTGGCTTTGGTCTTAGTGAGGCTGAGCTGATGAAGACCACTCCTCTCTTTTCTTCCCAATTCTAATTTGAATCCTGAGATACATTGGAGATCCTCCCAGATCTGTGGTTATTTAAATTTTTAAAGTGTATTCCATCCTTTACCACAGAAAGAATTCACAGCATCCCAGAAGAATCCCTTGAATAGTAGTTTTCTCCCTTGGTGTTCCCTTCTAATTTGGCAAGGACTGTTGATAATCATTTTTTCTGAGTAGTATACAAGTCAGTGCTCAGTTCTGGAGAGTGGTGATCTTTCCAGCTGCTCACAGTAGTGCAAGCATGAACAGCTGGACAAGCAAGACAGGCAGACATTTGTGATAAATACCTGCCTCTCTCTCGCTCTGCAAGCATTATGGGGCACCTAGTGAGATGTACATGAAATCCAAAGTAAAAGATTCCGTTCCTGTCTTATGCTAAACTAAATGTGAAATGTTAAATATAAACATTAGAGTCTCACCCTGACCTTTGACATGCAAGCCTAAATTAGAGGTTTACACCTCAATTACAAAATATCTTGAAGAAAACCAAATTTAGTGCAGACATAAATGGTTATTTTTGGCATCAGTCAGTATTTGTTTGCATCCCTAATGAAGACAGTTAAATGATTATTTGTCTAAAATCTGAATGAAGCTTCATCTATGCAGTTACTAAGGACACTTTCACAGAATATTATTCTTATGAATACATTAAATGTCCTCCACATTAAATGCAGATGATTAACACAGACATGCATAGAGCTGTACATTTAAGCATCTTTTCTCTTGGGATAATCTGCTAAGAATGCTGTGGAATCTGTTACATCCTCTTTAATACTTGTAGTTGTTTTTTGCTTGTTTGCTTATATCCTGCCTTTTAAAAAACATCCGTTACTTCTTAAATTTAGCCTTCCCTATTAAAGAGGTATATATTTTGCTAGCAGGCTGTGACTACCCTATCCTTCCTGCTAACAAAATATACACCTCACTATTATGTGAAGCAAAGAGAAGAACATCTAAATTAAGACATGGGCATCTGAAAAGAAATAAAGTATTTTCAACAGATTTTTTTTTTTCAAGAAGAATACTGAAAAAAATATCTCACCTTCAATAACATCAGATTTATTTATTTATTTGTAGGTATTAACTGTTATTAATAAATAATCCTTTCACTTGTGCATGACACAAATAGAGAAATGAGGCTGAAGCATGCAGTTAATTAAAGGCAAAGTGAAATGTTGAGGAATTGTTCAAAAGAACCTGAGACAGTCTAGTGCAGGACAGACTTCATGCTTGTGTCATGTTTTGTACACACCAATTGAGTCTGCATCAGCTATTAAAAAAACAATAAAATCCACACATGTTATTTTTCATTTAGATCTAACAGCAATAATGACCCTGGTACAGGACATTTTCTGGGGATTAATGACAAAGTGGGGTTAATGGTCCTCAACTGCACCTTTAGTCATCAATGCCTCTCAAATGGTTATGAATCCCTAGGGTAAGGCTTCACCTTCATACTGAATTTTAGATTTTATTTTAATCAATGCAGCTTTATGCACACTGACAGTTGAATGGATCACTCATAAATTCTGCTATTACCAGGTAAAGAATTTTAGATATTAAATAAAAATGTTCTGATATATATTGTGTGTCTATTTAAACCATCATCACCAGTGATCTCAATTGCCTTTGATTTCCATAGTTTTAAAACACTTTTCCTCTCCCATGTACACAGAAAAAGTGGTGTCATGAAACCTTATGTGCAGAGGTTATTCAAAATGTGGTCATAAACATTCAGCTGCAGATCTGCATAGGGGCTACCATTCTGTCTTTCCTGCTATACTCATTTGCTGCAGTGCATTTGATTTGATAGGTACAGCATTCTCTTTTTGAGAATTCTATAATATTTGGGTATTGATCTCTGAAGAACAGCTCCAGATGATGTGTTTTTTCTGTAATGTCTTCTAGCACTGCATCCATTCTTTTGATGGCACAAAGACCACCTCAGTGTTTTAAACTAGCAATGATTGTTNCTTTTCTTCCCAATTCTAATTTGAATCCTGAGATACATTGGAGATCCTCCCAGATCTGTGGTTATTTAAATTTTTAAAGTGTATTCCATCCTTTACCACAGAAAGAATTCACAGCATCCCAGAAGAATCCCTTGAATAGTAGTTTTCTCCCTTGGTGTTCCCTTCTAATTTGGCAAGGACTGTTGATAATCATTTTTTCTGAGTAGTATACAAGTCAGTGCTCAGTTCTGGAGAGTGGTGATCTTTCCAGCTGCTCACAGTAGTGCAAGCATGAACAGCTGGACAAGCAAGACAGGCAGACATTTGTGATAAATACCTGCCTCTCTCTCGCTCTGCAAGCATTATGGGGCACCTAGTGAGATGTACATGAAATCCAAAGTAAAAGATTCAGTTCCTGTCTTATGCTAAACTAAATGTGAAATGTTAAATATAAACATTAGAGTCTCACCCTGACCTTTGACATGCAAGCCTAAATTAGAGGTTTACACCTCAATTACAAAATATCTTGAAGAAAACCAAATTTAGTGCAGACATAAATGGTTATTTTTGGCATCAGTCAGTATTTGTTTGCATCCCTAATGAAGACAGTTAAATGATTATTTGTCTAAAATCTGAATGAAGCTTCATCTATGCAGTTACTAAGGACACTTTCACAGAATATTATTCTTATGAATACATTAAATGTCCTCCACATTAAATGCAGATGATTAACACAGACATGCATAGAGCTGTACATTTAAGCATCTTTTCTCTTGGGATAATCTGCTAAGAATGCTGTGGAATCTGTTACATCCTCTTTAATACTTGTAGTTGTTTTTTGCTTGTTTGCTTATATCCTGCCTTTTAAAAAACATCCGTTACTTCTTAAATTTAGCCTTCCCTATTAAAGAGGTATATATTTTGCTAGCAGGCTGTGACTACCCTATCCTTCCTGCTAACAAAATATACACCTCACTATTATGTGAAGCAAAGAGAAGAACATCTAAATTAAGACATGGGCATCTGAAAAGAAATAAAGTATTTTCAACAGATTTTTTTTTTTCAAGAAGAATACTGAAAAAAATATCTCACCTTCAATAACATCAGATTTATTTATTTATTTGTAGGTATTAACTGTTATTAATAAATAATCCTTTCACTTGTGCATGACACAAATAGAGAAATGAGGCTGAAGCATGCAGTTAATTAAAGGCAAAGTGAAATGTTGAGGAATTGTTCAAAAGAACCTGAGACAGTCTAGTGCAGGACAGACTTCATGCTTGTGTCATGTTTTGTACACACCAATTGAGTCTGCATCAGCTATTAAAAAAACAATAAAATCCACACATGTTATTTTTCATTTAGATCTAACAGCAATAATGACCCTGGTACAGGACATTTTCTGGGGATTAATGACAAAGTGGGGTTAATGGTCCTCAACTGCACCTTTAGTCATCAATGCCTCTCAAATGGTTATGAATCCCTAGGGTAAGGCTTCACCTTCATACTGAATTTTAGATTTTATTTTAATCAATGCAGCTTTATGCACACTGACAGTTGAATGGATCACTCATAAATTCTGCTATTACCAGGTAAAGAATTTTAGATATTAAATAAAAATGTTCTGATATATATTGTGTGTCTATTTAAACCATCATCACCAGTGATCTCAATTGCCTTTGATTTCCATAGTTTTAAAACACTTTTCCTCTCCCATGTACACAGAAAAAGTGGTGTCATGAAACCTTATGTGCAGAGGTTATTCAAAATGTGGTCATAAACATTCAGCTGCAGATCTGCATAGGGGCTACCATTCTGTCTTTCCTGCTATACTCATTTGCTGCAGTGCATTTGATTTGATAGGTACAGCATTCTCTTTTTGAGAATTCTATAATATTTGGGTATTGATCTCTGAAGAACAGCTCCAGATGATGTGTTTTTTCTGTAATGTCTTCTAGCACTGCATCCATTCTTTTGATGGCACAAAGACCACCTCAGTGTTTTAAACTAGCAATGATTGTTAAAATACCTTTTTGGGTTGTTTTTGTTTTTTTTTTTTCTGACAGGGAAAAAGACTACTGTTTGCTTTCTCTTCTGGAATAATATGACAAATCTTTGCAGGTTCTGAACAGAAATTACAGGCAGCAGAGCAGAGAGAATGAGACTGGGCACTGAATTTTATACTCTTGTTTTATTGCATGTGTGACAGTGGTGATGGGAAGACAAGGATGACTAGATTTCAAGCTACCCTCAGAAAAGCACTTCATCTCCCCCTCCCTTACCTGCAGGTGCTTTGGTTCATTCTGAGCCTCAAAGCATCCTTGTGTCTGGAGAGGTGCTGGATTGCTGCTCCCAACAGTGAGCAGCCATGAGCACACCTCCTGCCTTCAAAATGAAAGTGCTACTAAAGTAATTGATTCCACAGAAGTGTCCAGACCTGTTTTAATTAGCTCAACCTCCTAAAACCTCTGAGGTTTCACAAGAATGTGCTGAAAGATATTTGTACTCCCACAAGATGTGGGAAAGATATTTGTACTCACATCTACTGCAACCACCAGGCAGCAATTTCTCTTCTGGTCATCTCTTTAGAGGTTCAGATTCTCACCTGAATTCAGTCAGCAGCTAAAATTTTCTTGAGTGGAACCTCAGTTCTGATTTTCATGTTACACTGTTTTATGACAGAATTCCAGTAAAATGTGTCTGTTGGCTCCAAACAGCTTGTTTGTTAGAATAAACAGATTAAGAAAAAAAAAACAACATTTTATTGTTCATGTCAATACAAAATGATGTCTACAATATAGATCCGTAATGTATAGATGTCTTTGTATTGCCTTTGTGTGTGTGCAATGATAAGTACTTGAGATGTGTTGATAAATGCCTTCATTTTCCAGACTAAATTACCATCATTCAGTTAATCAGATTTTCTAGTTAGCACATTACATGGAGTTGCAGCCTCTGCGTTCAGACACCGAAATAATAGAAAATAACTTCCTGGTTTGAGATCCTTGTGTCAGTATCTGAGAAACTCAAATATTTTTAAATTTTAATTAGTCATTACTCTTTTTTTTAAGCTCTCAATGCTTTCATTACAGAGAAAGCTCAGGCTTTCTTCATCCTTCGGTTGCAGATTCCCTCTTCTCCATCCTTGGGCTGCAGATTCCCTCTTTACCCTTTTTGCTCCAATGCTACCTCACTCAGTGTAAGCACAGCAGGATCTGATCTGATGTGTTAGGAAAAAGTCAACTGTGAGGTAACCCAGGAAAAGAGGAGGTGGAAATTTTACCAGCAGAAAAACAGGATTTGGGGGAATTTGTTTGGAGCACAGTCAGACCTGTAATGGGAGAGTGAGACAGGAGAGTATCCCGTTGGATCCACCCAGGTTTCTGGGCTGACAGTGGCTGTGGCTGAGCCATCAGCATCCCTGTGCCCCTGACTGCCCAAGCCCTGTGCCACCAGGACACTGAAGGTGTGCTCATCTCTGAGCAGCTCACCTGGCTAGGGCAGAGTCCCTGTGACCCGCTACCTGGAGACTAAGAACAGGTGGAGATGAGCAGAGCTGGCACAGCACCTCTGGGGGCAAACACCTCCCAGATGCTTTGTCTCAGGTGTGAAATGTGCACCTCTCCAGTGGCAAAATGTTCAGGGGCAGCCGTAGGCGTTCAGCATTGTTGTTGAACAAATTGCATTGTTCAGCACTGCTGTGGTGTTCACAGACAACATCTTGTCAAGTTAAAACCTTAATCCTGGCTTTACCTCAGCAAAAGGTCTCTAACGTGCATTTGGTGTCAGCAAGCTCCCTTGCTATTAATGTGATTGAGTTTTAATAGCACTGGCTTTCATGTGACAACAGTGACCTTGAGGTAACAATAACCTTGCAATCACATAATGCCATTTATCACTGCATAGCTCCTTTCATTAGCAGATCTGAAGCTGCCTTACAAAGATATGTGTTAGCAGCACTGACACAGGGAAGCCCTAATCCCTTACTGGGACACTGATTGTATCACAGTGCAAATGATTACCACCATACACTCCCCATATTGGTACAGTTGGATGTCTTTTGTTGAGAAAATGATCTAATTAATATTTTTCATAGTTTTCATCTTTAATCCCTGCTATTATCTTTTGCTGCTATCTATCCATCTGTTTTCCTAAGCATTCACATGATCTCTTTCATTATGCGTATAAACAGTCCCCTTTCTAAATAAGTGAATTGTATTGACTTTTAAAAATCAAATTATTTTATATTTTCCTGCAGAAAAGACAGGCAAAAGGCAGATTCTCATTTGATGTATAAATAAAGGTAGCTGTTAGATACTGCATTCAAGTAGTTTACAAGGGAAACCTGCCAATGGTCAGTGTGCATGCAACCCAGTCAACTAATGTGCAGCAGTAGCTCTGCATCGTGGGAAGATTTGCCCTGTCCACATTGACACCAATTCAATTTATAGTGGGTCTCTGGAGACATTCCAGCCCCACCTGGATCTGTTCCTGGGTGACTTGGTCTAGGTGCCCCTGCTCTGGCAGGGGGGTTGGACTAGATGATCTTCTAGCTCCCTTCCAACCCCTGACATTCTGTGATTGTGTGGGTCAAAAAATATTTGTTTCTTTTACAAACCCTCTTAAATGCTTAATAAGACCCATAGAGTCATTCTAGACACAGCCTTATTGCAAACCTTTATAAAAGCCACCCTGTATTTTATTTCCTTTTATTTTATGGCTACTAGCCAGCCATTATTTAATTTCTTTAGCTCCATCATGCAGATTGCTCACCTGCATCCATCTCTGCAGCAGCAGCAACCTTGACACTCATGACAGCCAGAGGCCAAGGACTTCCTCAGATGAAATACGTGAGTTCTCACAGTGACCCCAAGATGAATGTATGTTGTGTGTTGCATGTCAACTGCAGCCCTGGCAGGCACTGAGCATGGCAGTGGGAGCAGAAGGGGCTCAGGTGCTGTGTGTGCTCAGTGCCCAGTGGGATGTGGTACTGGGAGAGCTCATGGTGTGCCCAAGGAGACACCTGCCTGCTGCAGCACCTGCCCTTGCTTTACTCAGACTGGAGCATGATTAGCACCTCGATTCAAGCAGTGCCCGAGTCTCAGGCAGGGAGAGGGGGTGAGGATTAAAAAGCTGGTGGTTTTTTTGTTGTTTTTTTTTTTCCTAAGTAATCTGGGATGTTGAACTGTGTTAATGCAGAGCAGGTGAGCAAGCGGGCATTTGGCTCACGTGTTCCAATATATCACCTCCAATTTTCAATTTTAATTTACAGTCTCAGGCAACATTTGTTTATTCTTGCTCAGGAATTTCTGTTAACACCTTGTCAATACAAAAGGACTCCTTTTAAGAAAAGCAAAACTTTTCAGAAAGGTATCTGGCCTTGGTCTAGGTGCCCCTGCTCTGGCAGGGGGGTTGGACTAGATGATCTTCTAGCTCCCTTCCAACCCCTAATATCTGTGAATCTGTGAATCTAATGGAACATAAGTGCCTTGATCCCTTTGGCAGCTTTGCACACCCACTCTGGACATGCCTCTGGGTGTCCACTAAGCTGTTTGCTCCACTGGTGCAGGGAGAACAGAGTGGAGCATTTACAGTGAAATCTGCATTCACAGGGCAGTGGCTGCCTCACAAGATGTGACTCAGGTGCTGCTGCATGCACCACCACATCTCCCACGTGCCTGGCTCAGCTTGGCCTGCCAGCCCTCGCTGCAGGTCACACTCAAACCCTCGCAGGGTGCTGATGGTTAATGGGGGACAAGGGTGGTACCTGTCCCTCCCCTCCTCTGCCTGCCTCCAGCTGCTCCATCACTCAGCTCCATGAATCCAGAGGCTGTTCCAGCTGTTAGGGTCTCATGGCTCTTCCCAGGACTCCTGTTCAGCACGGCATAGCATGAGCACCAGAGGGACCAGGTTTATACACCTTCCCAGCCTCGACAGACCTGTTTGCAGGGTGGCCCAGGCTGAGCCACAGGTGCTGGGTGCACAGTTGCTATCAGAGAGCAGCTGTCCTTGCCTGGACCTCGATCCCCAGCAAACCACTAATATCCATTACAATATTACCACTGGGCACACTCACAACAAGATGGAGCTTAATAGCTCCAGTCATTTGTCTTTCACAGCAAGCTGCACATCCGAAACAGGGTGATTAGAGCAGGGCTGAGCATAACTGAGGGCCAGGGAAGGGTTGCCTTCTTTCAGAGGATGCCCACATAAAAGGCAGCTTTTACAATGCGAGTACAGTAACATTTACATGGCCGTGCTTAATCTGACAGTTATTTATTGCACTGGGTTAGATAAAAACCTCCACGCAGAAAGGAACTGAGGCCTGAACCCAATATGTGCCAAAATCCACAGATGGCCCTTTTCTCTGACACGTGGGCTTGAGAAGCACAAGGGAGACCTTTAGTGCCCATGGGATTGCAGAGCCTCTACCTGCTTTATAGCTGCTCACTGTGGCTGGCACTTGCAGCCTCATCCTGATGGGCAAAAGGAATGGGGAGAGAGGAGATCAGGAGTCGCCTGTTCACATCAGTGGAGGGTGGATGTGAGCAGTAAATCAAGGAACTGGGGAGCACACTACAAAAAAACCTGTGTGTGTATCTCCACCCTGATAATCCAACCTCCCTTCAATGTTTTCTCCAGTGTGGATCACATAACCAAGAGCTGGAGGTGGCAAAAGACTTCAGATGACATGAAAATAGTAGTTATGCAGTCAGTTGTACTGAGAGGTGGGGCTTGGATCCATTATTAAACTTAAATTCAATTAATCTGCACATATTTTCTATAGAAAAAATTTCCCTGTGATCTTTTTGAAATGGGACGTTTGAGTTTTCAGTTGGAAACAATGCTTTTCTTTCAGAGGTTCCATAGCATTCAGTGGGCTATCCCACTTGCTCATAGCCTAAAGACAGCTTTGTCTGTTTAATTTTCTCAGAAAATGGAAAATTTTAATTTTTACACAGCACAAAATAATTATTTTTGAGCTAGTGGTGTCCCAATTACTTAGATAGCTGTAAAACCCAGCTGGGGCTGAGGTACAGATTTGGAAAATGAGTGTTGGTTCTCATAGGGTTGCAAGAAGAGAGATTAATCCTTCTGCTAGAGGCAGAAAAAGGACAGTGGAACCTAAAATTGCCAGGAGACTTGAAAACACTCAACTGATTTCATGCATCTAATTTCATATACACTCCTCTCATTTACCCAAGGGGCTTATTGTAATCCTGTATCTGAAAAATAAGCAGAGGCACATCTCTTTGAAGAACAACAGTAGAGAGAACTTCAATGTTTCTTGACCATCACTTGAACTGAGACATGCTCTGGTCAAGAGCTCTGCTTGCATTGCAGAGAGAGGCACAGACAACACCTAAGGTAACACCCTGGAGTCACTGATCTTGACACTCACTTGAGCCAATCAACCTCCATTTGAACTCGTTCAACTCGATCATCTCCAAGGTCCCTTTAACCCCTGATGCTCTGTGATACTGTGAACCCTCTCCAACTCTGCTGCTCTTCTAGGCTTGTGTGGGGGCTAAGAAAGCTGACATTTATGCATCTGGATAGCCAAGCTAGTCAGATTCACACCTTCATATGCTATTTTGAGATTAATCTCCCCAAAACAAAATTTAGGAGTTTAGGAATGTAAATTTCTCTAAGAAACTGAGTCACAGAAGACCTAAAGCTGCAAAACAAGTAATGAATGTGAAATACATGATAATGTGAAAGGTAGAGGATAACCAGCAGGTAGAATTAGCCATGAACATTTGTCTTTCTTCCTTCTCCACGGGCAATCTCACACACAGCAACATTTGGCAAGCCCCAGTGCTGATGCTGGATGACACACCAGATGTTCCTGGCAGCCTAAGAACACTCTCTTCTGCCAGCACAGAAGGCTTCCTTCTGCAGGTTTGCAGGCACTGGTATCTCATTGATACATTGAGAGGTTTCCAGGTTTTTCCTCCAGAAAGTTCCTCCCCTCTGATATCTGATGCCCAAAGAGTTATTCGACCCACAGATGTGATATCATGCTGTGGATCTCAACCTGCATTGCTCACAAGTCAATGTTCACAAGTGAATGTGATGTTTAAACACAGCCAACCAGCTTACCACAGGGACAGCTAAGCTTTGAGTAAAATGTAGTGATTTTGCCAATATCTAGATAAACTCAGTTTGTTTTATCCAGTTTTATGTGAAAAAAAAAAAAAAAAAAAAAAAGAAGGATCCAACAGCCTGTTTGTATGAAGTTTGTAAAACCAACATTATCAAGCTGGTGTTTGCCCCAGAGCTTCTGAAGGCTGTCAGGAACACATATAAAATGTTTTAAGACAAGGAGTTATGCAAGTGCTTAGTATACAAGGATCTTCCAGGAGGGAATGAGGGTCTCCAGGCTGTATTTCCATCACACCATTTCTTCTTCATACCAATAACAGAAGCCTCCCTGATTCAGCATGTTGTTGTTCTAACATAGTTTGCTTCTCTTGTTAGATGGAGGAAACCACATGCAGTGTCATTTCAAACCAAAGGACAATAATATGGTTGTCCTAGATTTACCTTAGTAATATTGCAGAGTACCTGAGTATTAAATCTGCAGGGGACAACTGCATATAGAATTATATATTGCAACATATAACTCTACTGTGAACTTCATGTTGTTTAGTTACAAAAAGATCTGTCAAACTCCATTTAGCCCAAAAGGGCAAGAAGAAAAGAAAGAAAAATGGTTCAGCCTATTGTATTTCCAAAGCATTTACCCTTTCAAAACTGAATGTGATGAGCAGGGAATGTTTCCAGTGATCAATACTTGGATGGGAGGAAGTTTTCCAGCACTTCTGAGTGGCTTTCACAGCAGCTGTGATCAAGATGGTTTGGAGGGTTTGTTGTTGTGTTTTTTAATTTTATTTCCTTGCTCTGTAAAACTCATTGATTTAGATATTAATACAGACCTGATGTTCATCTTGTCTTTGTAATATTTTGCACAGAATGAGTTTTTTCCCCCAATAAAATGAACAGTGCATGAGAATGCAGAAAGGGATATCCTGGCTGTTATTGGTTTCCTTCTATTTAACAAAAAAGGTGAGGACAAGAAAGACTTTGTCTGGGAATGACTCTCAGCTAACTCATATCAAAAGGACCATTTATCAACCCACACATTTTGCAAAAGGGGTTCAGATGGCCAACAAATGCAGGGTGTATCTGAGGCACCTGGGAAGACAGGTCTATGCCCTTAGGTGCCTGCTACTGCTCAGCAGGGGTGAGTCCAGCCCAGGGCTTGCAGGTGGCTGGAGCAGCAAGGTCAGCTCAAGGCTGTGAGAGCTGTCAGAGGCTACTGAGGCCAATGGGATGACCTGGCCACCCCACACAAGGCCCAGCATCCCTCCATGGTGGCTGAGCACACATTCACCTCTGCACCGTGTGCTTAGGCTGGGCTGGAGGTGCAGCTGATGCATTTCTCAGCCAAGCTCCAGCACCTCAGAGGCAGGTACTGTATGAAATGCACTTATTGGAAAGTCTTCTAGAAAAACAGAGTGGCTTCCTGCTCTCTCCTCTTGATCTGACCATACTGCTGTTGTTCTAATGAGATTTCCACACTGATGCTTCGTTTGTGCTGAATACAAACAGTGGCACATGATGTGTGGTCCAAGGAGATCTGAGCAAGGGAGCACTGAACCAAATCTGGGACGGATTAGGGCCTGTTATGGGATGTACATTGATGTTACATTTGTGTTGCAGTGCTGTAACATTTGAATCATGATGTTGTGATATGCAAGATAAAGGCTGGGGGGCCCCTTTATAGTAAGATGTATATGGTTCTGGTGCTGCACAGTGAAAAGCTGCAGAGATGAGAGGGAAATGTGAGCGGGAAAGAAAAGCCATTAAATGAAAGCCATTAGACTGGTGTTTGACATGAAAGACTCATCAGTTTGTGTCACGTATTTTTAAGGGAATTAGAGATGGGCTTGAACCACAACTACCAGTTCCAAATATCTTCATTCAGAGCAATATGGTGCCAGATTGATCTCTTAACATGGTTCTGCTCAGTGCTTTCCCTCTTTTTCCTTCACAAGCTCACACTCCCTGAACAGCAGTGAGGGAATTGGGTCAGCACAAAGGGCTACAAATCCTCTGTTGAGATTAGGTTTGCTGAGTTGTGGACCTGAGGGCAACTAGGGAATGGTTCTCAGTGCTGCAGTGGAGGCAAACAAGGGTGAGTTGAGGTCGTTCACCTCTTACTGCAAGACTCATCAGTCACTGCCACTTGCAGCTTCCTGATGTGCCACTGCCTGGATGCAAAAACCAGCCCCTCCTGGGGTGATGCAGAGGGATGTGGGCTCCACTCAAGCTGTCCTTGTGTGAGCTGAGGGCAGATCCCTGTGAGTTGCTGGACCTACTGGTGAAAACTAGGTGTAAAAACCATGCAGTAAATCTGTTCTTAAAAACCCAAATCCACAAATGTAATAATTTGCCAGAATTCAACAAACTGTCATTTGGAATTTGTATGTTAGGAAAAACTGCAATGAAAAAGAGTTAATTTGGAATGTTTACTGCACAGGACTGTAATGATTTTTGGTTTTTCACTTCTAATAGTTGTTGTTTTCCTTTCCAGCTGATTCCACTACTTATTCCAGTGGTGGCACTGGAATGCAGGGGGGTTGGACTAGATGATCTTCTAGGTCCCTTCCAACCCCTAATATCTATGAACCTATGAATCGTGTGGGGTTGATTTTTCTGATGTCCATGGTGTTTATGATGTACAATTGTATGTACATCATATGTATGTTTATGATGTATAATTGTACAGCTGTGCAATGCTGTACATTAACATAGTAGCAGCAACACTGTAGTCATCAGTGATCCCAGTGTGACATGCATTTGTTTTAAAGCAAAAGGACAAAGTCCAGAAGACTTTTGTGCATCTCTGAGTGAACTGCTGATAACCAATCCAACAACCCTATTATTTTTACTTCAGCTCCATTTAGAGACCAAGTCAGGGGTCAGGTTAGAGTGTACTAATCAGGATACAGATACAGAACAAAGACAACCCTTCCTCTTGGCAGTTCTAGAGACTGTGTCCTGGGTGTGCTGGAAGAGCTCTGTAGGGCAATGGATTTCAGCCAAACGGTGCTGATTTTGCTATGGCTGCTGGAAACCAGACACGTCAGGTGGACAAAACACACAGACACACATGATATGGCAGACATGGGAGGATGAGACAGCAGTGCTGAACAGAATGCACACAATCCAGCTCACTTCATTTGGCCAACACCCAGTAGTGTTGCATGGGTCATTGCTTTACTTGATGAAGTGAAATGACCTTATCCCATGTGCAGGTAGGTCTAGAGGAGTCTCATTCTGAGGAGACTCAGCAGGGATCTTCTACTCCTCTGTTGTGCACCTCTGGGGTTGTCATCTGTGCCAGCACAAAGTGGCTAATAGGTTGTACATATAATGCTGCCTGTCTGAAGTGCAGCAATGTAAGTAAATACCTGTGTCACACTCAGGTTAAAGGAGAGCTAGCTTCACTTGGGGTGCTTTGTCTTCTTTGCTGTATACAATTCAGTTTCTCTGGCTTCTGATTCCCTTCTTTGATAGCATCCATCAATATCTGAAGTGAAATTACTTATTTTGAAAGCATTTAGAAAAAACCAATAAGCAACCTTGCTCTGGGTAGTAGTCATCCAACTCCCTATCAAGGAAGGGTTGCCTGATCCTTCACACAAGAGCTGCCTGCCTGCTGGCTGCCCTGCTGCCCTGGGAAGTGCCATCTGACCATCCCTGCCTCACCCCGTATCTGCACTGAGTACAGTCACCCTGTGCTAACCAAGACCCCACAACATCCCATTACTTCTCTCCCACAGTCCTCTGTCACTCCATTGCAGCACTTCAATGCTTCCCACTGCACTGCTACTCCTCTCGGTTATCACCACCATGCTGGCTCATCTGTCCTCTCTCCATTTGAGTCAGTGATTCTCTGAACTATTTGATGCTTTTCTCTCTACCTTCCGCTCACTTTTGCCCTGCTTTCCTCCTCTTCTCATCTTACACGAAACATTTCCTGATCTGTTGCTTCATGTTCCCTATTGTACTCCATCCCATGACTCACCACACAGGAAAGGTCAGTTGTTTGCTCGGGATGGAGGGCAGGGACTGAGGTCTGTGGGGGTAGGAGAGGTTCCCAGAGGTTTTGAAGGAGACAAGATCCATGTTCACTTTCAAATCTTAGCAGATGATGCTCTTGAAAACAGTCTATTGCTCCTGTTATTGTTTCTATTCCTGGTCTTCTCCCAGTAGTAGACCAATCATCCTGCTCCTTACTCCTCTGGGAAGAGGCATCTGGTAAGGCACAACTGACAGAGAAGGCTCAAGTTTAGCTTTCTCTTTTCAGTGTCTTGTCTTTCCTCATCTGTAAAATACCTTCAGATCAGAATTTTCCCCTCCCTGTAGCTATTTGTTCATGTGACTCTGGGAATGACTCCTCTGGCAGGAATGGAATGACTCTACCTTCATCTGCTTATGGTCAGTTATAATGCTGATGGTGGTAGTCAAAAATCCAGGTATAAATCCCTGATTTCTCCAATCAGGATTGATCTAAAAGAAAAAAACTTTGCCCCACACCCAGCAGCATGGGAATTTCAAGATGGGTGTCTGCAGCTCTGACCACACCTTTCCCTATTCCTGCTCCTGCAGACACTTTGGAAAGTTGTTGCTCTTGTTCTAGGGAAGATGGAGGACAAATGTTTGAAGTTGGCATGAAAACGTTGACTCCAGCCATTAATAAGCAGTGGCTTGACTGCCTGGTAAGAGTAGCTTCTATATAACCTCAGGGCTTAGTTCTTTACTCTCTGCATCCTGCAGGAGAGGGATGAGTGACTTTTCTGAATTCAGCCTATTCTGGTGGCTTCAAGGTTGGAGACTTCTGACACACCTATTTCTTCCATGGAAAGGAAGGGGTGCCTTAGACAGAGCAGGGAGAAAACCAAGAACTTTAAAAATAAGAAGTTGTTCCAACTCTATTCAGAAGCATGGAGGGAGGGGAAAGCTGTTTCCAGGCATTGCCCAACTTCCCGCTTCGGGCAGTTCCTTTTGGTGAGCTCTGGCGGATGTAAATGTGCAGCATTTTGTGTGTCAGCAGCCCATGGCCCTCTCCCCTCCCTGACCTCTTCCTCCTCTGCACCATTTGCCAAGCCATGGGGACAGCAGGAGCTGGAGACTGGGCTGCCCTGGGACTTTTCCAGTTCATCAACATGTACTGCTACTGCCTGGACAAAGGAAGGGAGGAAGGTCCAGGAAGGGAAGGGAATCCCCTGGACTCAGCAAGTTCCTCCTCCTGCTCCTGTGGCAGCAGTTGTCTTGTTTTCAATGGGAGCTAGATAAATTACCTCATTCTCAGCTCTGAGCTGCTCGCTGAGCATCACAAGGCCAGACCTGAAATCTGAATGCTCACAGGAATACTCTGCCTTCTTACCCTGGTAGTGAAACCTCCATTATTTTTTCTTGCATCCATCCCAGGTGGTTCTGGCACCCTGATGCACTATGCTGTGGAAAGAATAGGAGTTCATTCCTGCCCAAAGGAGTTTATGGCAGAAAGATCAGAGATTGTATTCTATGGAGAAGTGGGACTGAAATGAGCAATGAGAGAAGTAGTCAGCTTCTTGTGGTGACATTTTCAGCTCAACTCCATGGATGGTGTCTGGAATGGGCTGCCCAGGGGAGCTGTGGAGTCTCCATCTCTGGAGACACTTAAGACCTGCCTGGATCTGTTCCTGGGTGACTTGGTCTAGGTGCCCCTGCTCTGGCAGGGGGGTTGGACTAGATGATCTTCTAGGTCCCTTCCAACCCCTAATATCTATGAATCTAACCTTAGAGGTGCCTGTGAAACAACAGGGTGTAGGAAGGCTAAGGGGACAAGGCTGGGATATGGCTTGTAAGAAGTAGAACTGCAAAAGAAACTGTCTTTCTTGCTTCAAGTGTGTAAAATTCAACTATCAAGGAAAAAACTCCTGGAGGCATCCCCACTTTCTCCCCAGTTCTCCCCCCAACCCAGAAAAAAAAAGATGCCTTATACAGGAGCAAAAAGTAACCTTTAGCTGTCACATCAGGCTGAGTGTGCCTCAGACTTTCTGATCCTACTGAGCATCACCACAGGTTGCTGCAAGGTGTACTATAAACAGTATCCAGCAATGCCTCAGAGGCACTGGTTTTCACAGGTAGTTTCCTGTAGTTTGAAAGGGGAATGGTAGCTCTATTTTGAACTTGTACATGTGCAATGGTAGAAGGTAAGGCAAGGATGAAAAGCTGGGAGAGGTAGGGGAATGTTTTTCTGGGAGAAGACCATTTAGTCAAAAACCTCAGAAACTATCCCAGAGATGCCTTGGGACATGGAAATACAAATCCTTCTGTTTTTTAGAAGTAGAAACAGTGGTGTTCACATCAAGGTAATCAGTCTGCTCTTTCTGTGGAGCTGTGCCTTGTTCTGCAAAACTTCCCTCTGTGGTGTCTTTAGCAGAAACAGACCCAGTAGCACAGGGCAGAGAGAGTCCTTAGAGCAGCACCCACGTGGCACAGCCAGTCCCACTGCTCCTGAGTGGGATGCAGCCACAGTGGGGCACTCTCCCTGGCAGTGGCAAAGCCCACTAAAACATAAACTTACAGGGGAGCTCTCTGCAGAAGTAGGAATAAACCCAGTAGCTCTGAGGTGGGATCAAACAGCTAAATCTGCTCTCTGGCTGAGCAAAGCACTGAGAGGAGCTGCACATCTTTTTTTTTTATGCTGATTGGGTAGTAGGACTGGGAAGGGAACAAAAAGTTTTCCTGGAGAAGTAAAACTGGATCATCCCAAGTTGCCATTATACTCTGGAATTTGGTACCATTCGATCCCTACACTTGTCTTAAACATCCACTCTTTGATCATATGAGTATTCTCCAGGCAGAGCAATGGTATTCATTTTAGGTTTTGGTTTGTTGTTTTGTTTTGGTTTTTTTTTTTATTATTAATCAGTCTGTCAGACTGATGTGCAGATTAAACCCAGATGCTTGCATGGTTTTCTGTGCGACTTTTGGAGTAGAAAGACTATTATATTTACTGCACTTTCTTCTTTTGAGGGAGTCGCCACTCCCACTTTATTTGAAATCTAATGGCATGAGGCTCTCTGTGAGCGTGCTTGATGCTCAGAGCAGGAGTGATTGCTAAACCCCAGCAGCCAGACAGAAGCTGGGCACTGACACACACTGCTTCAGCCTCTCCAGTGCACTCTGCCAAGCACTTGGCTTTCCTGCCATGGCAGTTCTGTGTCCTTCCTGAGCCGAGGCTCACTCTGATGTCCATAAATACACAGCTATGTGCCTGACAACTGCCTGCGGGAAGCTGTCGTCGCCGAGTCTCAGCGAGTCCTCAGTAGTCTCTGCAAGCACAGCCACATTCTGGAGATGAAAGGCTGGTGCATGTTGCACTGCAAATGACAGGCCCTGCCAATGCTGCTTTCCCAGTTGAAGCAAGGAACATTACCTTGATGGGCAGGATAAGATACCTTGGTTGGCTCATCTTCCAAACTGATTCGCTCTGTTGCCCTGTGCTTTTTGTGCCTTAGTTCCTACCACCTTAAGTTACTTCACATGTGCCATGTTGCTGACTCCTGTGATGCTCTTGCACTGCTTTCCAGTCCCTTGGCATCCAAGGTGAGGGTGGATCTAAGCAGGATCCCTGGTGATGAGAAGTTTCCTCAATTAGTGTATTCTACCCCCAAGTTCTGTACTTTCCCTTGAGGGTGGTGGCTCAGTGGCACAGGCTCCCCAGGGAGGTGGTTGAGGCCCCATCCCTGGAGCTATTGCAGGGGAGGTTGGCCAAGGCTCTGAGCAGCCTGGGCTAGTTGAGGGTGTCCCTGCTCCCTGCAGGGGGCTGCACTAGATGCCCTTTGGAGGTCCCTTCCAGCCCTAAACATTCTATGATTCTGCTTCAGCACCAAAGAAGTCCCAAACCTTGCTCTTCCATCACCAGTGAGAGCTCTGTGAGCTGCTTTATGCTGGATGATGGGGAGTTGTAGCCTTGCTTATCCTGTGGCTGTTGCTAGTCTGGCTTCCTCTGACCTTCCCCACTGCATGATGATCCTGCAGGGTTCACAAGACAAGCTATATCCAGCCCCTGACTGACCCACTCTGATTGACAATGCAGTGGAAATCCCCAAAGGTGATGTGTCCAAGGAAGAGACAGCGACATTTGGTGCTCTGAGTACAGATGGACTGTGACATACAGCAGTTAAGTTCCTGAGAAGACCAACTGGACTTTCCAGCATTGCTTAGAGGTTCTCTCCAGGTTAGCATACCAAGCAGCTCCTGAGGAACCCTTTTGCCTCATGATCTGTGTGCTGGAAGTGATCTCAACAGAGTGCTTGCTGCCACACAGCAGACCTTTCTCCAAACACTGCAGTGATGTTCAGAATCCATACATCTCCATAATTTGCTGGCTAGTTACTTAATCTCAAACTAAGGACACGTGCAGTCAGATACAGAAGATAATTGATCTCCTGAAGTAAGAAACAGCAATTCTGTTACAGTGGTGGGGAATTTTGAGCAGTCCCTCTCCCAACAACAGATGGATCCTAGGTACAGTTTATGACTACTGGAGAGTCCTGCTCACCAGATCTCACTCTTAGCTCTCACTCCCCCATTCCTAGATCCTCTGTGGATTGAGGAGCCAACAATCCCCCTGTAATCACTTCAAAAAAAGTATTGTTCATTGTGAAGGTGGTAAAACTGGACTTAGCATGTACATGGAACCATGAAGGAGTCACCATTTCACAGAAGTTTAATCCCAATTACTGTATGACTGAGTGCAGGGAAAAAAACCAGTCTGGGAGGCAGATGCTTTTAAGAAGCAGCATCTGCCTTATAAATCTATAAAAGGCACCCAAATGCCCTTGGAAAATGTTCCCACTGCTCCTTAATCAGAACATATTCTTTTTGAAGCCATCTGGGACAGGCATGTTGTCCATTTCAACTCAGCCAAAGCAGAATTGTCATCACTGTGGTTCAGTATGTTCCCTCTTCAGTGGCTTGTTTTGTACATGGTGAAGAGGATGAATTAAATTTGGTAAAAAATTTGAAGCAGTTCTGTCTAAATTCTGTAGAAGGAGATTATGTGGAAGAATAAAGATAATTGTCGAAGTATCTGTGGCTTTTAAGTGATGCTGCTTTGCTTACAGATTAACATGTATTAACATCCTGCTCTGTGCCTGCATTAATTTTATCTTTGTGTCAATACATTGATTATATTTGAAGGATTTTTTTTTTAATTTTACACTCCAGAAGTTTATAATATGCTGAACAATGATAAGTAGGACTAATGATATCCCTGCATAAACATTAAATTCTATTTATGGAAGAAGTGTGATAGTCACCACATCTTTGGCATTCTATCTGTGGGACAGGCTGGGCTTTGGCCTGGCTCAACAGCTCTTAAAGATGCTTAAAGATCTTATTTATTTCCCTTTTCTTCTCCCAGACCTGGTAGGAGAGTAGCAAGCCCCAATCTCATCTCCTCCATAGTAACACTGGTTGAGGTTGGTCCTTGCAAAAGTTCTTGCAGGAGATGCATTATCCCCCTTATGAATTTGATCACTTCAGAAACACCCTAGAAGACCTGGTGCATTGGGTCTGATGTTAATGACAGTTCTTTGTGGAATGTAGAATGATTATTAGAATCCATTATCCATTAAAATGAAGTATTAGAACTGTCCAAACTGAGGAAATTTCTACTTAATCTTATGCCAGGAACTGCTTGCCTAGTAACACAGGATTCTCTTAAAGGCTGAGGGGGGAATTTCCAGTTCATAAGCAGTTTATTCTGTCATTCTAAAATCCATACATCTGAGTCACATGTCTGGGTACATCCTGAATGAATACTCAGGTATCTCCCTAGCTTGCCTGGGTGGTCAATGAACAGTCCATGAAAGCAGGAGTGGGGTTACAACGCCAGAGGTGTAAGAAAGTCAGCAAGTTACAGATTTTATACAGTGGGACATTTCTTGTGTAAAGCAAAATCTGAGAAAACCAAGCACAATGAGAAGCTGTTATCAAGTTATAAAGCAGAAAAGCAACTGTGGAGAGATAATCATGGANCATCTCAGTATCCAGCCCACACTTGGATGAGCAGCCACAATCAACATCTTCCCTTCCAAAACCAGGAATCAATTCCCTCTTAGCAAACAGAAATGAGCATAAGTGAGATGGTCTCCCAAGACCATATACTTTCCTTTCAGAGAGACTTTGTTTTCATGTATAATTGAAATATTACTGTTGTGGCAGAACATTTAGAGGCAAGAAAAAGAATGTGGCAGGTGTCAGGCAGATGTACACAGCTATGAGTTGTCTATCCTGGAGTATTTATAATTGAAGCAGACAAATAACACACAAAGGGCAGAGAGAAATGTGAAGCAGGCAGTCTCATACATAAACACATGTAGCTGTAGGAGGCCTGGCCCAAAGACATGTTTCTTATCCTGTGAGAGATCTCAAGAGTTGGTGTTTCCTAACCAAGGTAAATGAAAACATGAAGCTGAACATTTGTGAGCAAGCAAAGATGGGAAAAAAATAACTAACTTCATTTGTAACCAGTATTTTCCTTACAATGTTTGGCATTATTTTATTTTAATTCACCTTTTTCCTTTCTGTAAATTTATCAGAATCTTAAACTTCAGATCTTTCACTTAAAATATATCAATTTTAAAAAAAAATTCCTCTCAAAAATTTTGTTTTAGGATATTTGCCAGCAACTGTGTTATTCTGTGAGCAGCTCCTGACAGACTGTGTTCTGGTAGCAAATGTTTTGTCAAAAGACTGCTAAGCAGCTTTGTTGTTTTCAAGGCTTTTCTTCTCTGCAAACATTAACTAAATGATGCTGCTTCTCTGGACTTTAATACTCATCCTGTGCAACCATCCCAAGAAGAGATACAATGGAGCAAAAAGTTCAGTGTGGATCCTGGAGTCTGGTCCAGTGTAAAGCTTAAAATAGCAGAACCAACCTTTGTCAGAAAGGGCAGATTGAAATCCAGGTTCTATTCCAACCCATGTTACCTGCCTTTTCTACAGCTTTCCTCCAAAACTAAAGGGCAGTTGCCAATTCCATGGGATCTTGCTCTACCATTGGGAATGTTAGGCACTCTCATCCCATGATAGTAATAAAATGGTGATACTTTCACTTTTAAGAGCTTCTTGTTTTGGAAGTAAAGAACAGCCACCCATTTGAGAACTTGACATTTCTTCTCCTGCAGGGAAGACCATATTTTCCATTAATGATTCCAGATCATCTAGCTATAAGTGGTCACACATCCATCTGAGCTTTGTATTTATTGTATTTTTATCAGAATTGTGAGGGAACTTCCATTCCCAAGACTGCAAAGGCCAGATACAATATCTTAGGATGCTGGTACCTTTCATCTGCTCCACGAGATATATTTGGAACAAATAGATTTTCTAAGCTTTATCAGACCTACTGCCAAGAGACATCTCTGTATGAGTGCTGTGATATGAAAACTGACTTTTGTCTTTAGTTTGGTGGGATTTTGTCTTCCACGTTGGATTTCATCAGCACATAACCTCCCTTCATGATACAAGAATTTTTTCTAAGGTCAGCTATGCAACTTCAGTCAGAATTCCTCACCTGAATTTACTTTTAGAGGAGTGTGTTTATTACTGTGGCTAAAATTGGTCTTAAATATGTTATATTAAATATGTTTTAGACCATTAAATATGGTTTAAAATTGGTTTATTTCAACACTGAGAATTTGTCAGACTTCCTGCTATTGGACATGTTGACTCTCTGAATACAGTTAGTCTTGATTTAATGAGCTTCTTACATTCTGGGGTTTCATAGTTATGATGTCAGGGAAGAAAAAGTTTTTCTGTGCTTCCACCTTAGCCAGCAGTAGCAAATTAATTATCAGAATGAGAAGATAAATTTCCTTCATTAGTTTCCTCACCCCCTAGCTTTCCATCTTACTAAAATTATTTTTTTTATGTAGAACTGCAAAAATCTGAGGCATCTTCAGCCAGTCATTTAGATGATGGCTAATAAAATAGAAAAAGTGTACAAGCTCCTTAGTCATCTTCCCTTGGGCAATCTGGAATTCAGCCAGAGCTGCTGGGGAGACCTGGAAACTGGTGAAATGTGTCTCTGAGGGGTGGCCTGCAAAGGGGTGGGTGACTGGTCTAAATGTCAGCTGGAGCAGAGCTTCTCATCCTCCACTGAGTCCCACAGCCCTATCCCACAGACAGCTGCTGCTTCCTGCTGCCTTCCACACTCCCCCCACCCCAGTCTCCAGCCCTGGTGGGTGTCTGGGAGACAGCTTGGAGAAATGCCACTTCAATGAAAAGAAATCTACATTGCAAAAATTGTCTATATTGTAAATTCAAAATAAAAAGCATGACTAAAAAAAAAGAAAAGGGTTGGGGGGAGAGGAAAGGCAAGGGAAGGAGAAAGAAAAAGCTGGAAAATAAGAGAAAAGAAAAAGACAAGAAAAAGATGAGTAAAAAAGAAGAGAAGAGAAGNTGATTTTCTAACACAGCAGAACCATGTACAAAAGGAAGAGACCTCCTCGCCTCCCCCCTGATCCAAGATACTCCTCCAGCTTGTTTTAAAAAAAAAAAAAAAAAAAGAGAGAAGAGAGGAGACTAGAGAATGATTTGGAGATTAAAAAAGAAAGAAAAAGAGTGAGAATGAAAAATTAAGGAAAGAGGGAAAGAGGGAAAAAGAAAGATGAAAAAGAGTAAAAAAAAAGAAGAAAAGAAAAAAAAGAAAAAAGAAAAGAAAAGAAAAGAAAAGAAAAGAAAAGAAAAGAAAAGAAAAGAAAAGAAAAGAAAAGAAAAGAAAAGAAAAGAAAAGAAAAGAAAAGAAAAAAGGAAAAAAGAAAATATTTTATTTTTTTAAAAGAAAAAAGATCTGAGCCAACCCAATGCATTGCTGGATGCAAAGAGCTGAATGTTAGTCAAGCTTTGCCTGCACAAAGAGAGACTGGTTGTAAACAAAACGGAGAGGGCTGGGACCAAACCTCCTAACGAAGGCTATTGAAGTTTGTGCTCCCTGTAAGTTGAAAGCCACAAATGCTGAAAGAGCCATCTGTATTAAACCATGGCTGGGATCATGTTCATTAGCTGGTTGGCTGTAAATATAGCCTCCCCCCAACACAAAAGGTAATGCATGTCAGCTCAAACCATCACCAGCAGGTTTGTGTAAATATTTACTGGGCTGTTCAGACTGCTGTAATTTGAGGCTGTTGATGTCTCACAAACAAGTTAGAAAATGAGCTGGCAAGTTCCCGAAAACAGTGTCAAAAGACAGCTCTGGTACAGTAGAGAGAATGTGAGCTTTGTGCTGGTTTCTCTGAGGGCTGCAGGGCTTCCCAAGTGCTCCAGCCTGGCTAGCTGTTGGCCTTCTTAAAGCCAAAATTTAAAATATATAAAGCTTTAGAAGGTTTTAGGCATTTGGTTTTTTTTATTTAGACTCTAGGACAATGTTTCTTGGGAGTTTTGGATGTTGGGATGAGGACAAGAATTTTAAGTTTATTTTTAGCTTTTTTATTCTTTCATAAAAATACATCATGGCCCAAAGCCATGTAAGAGGGCTGCAGGATCACAGGTGGTTCACCCACACCAGTCTCCCAAGGATGATACCTAGCAGACGCTGCTCCCAAGGGCTAGTTTGGATGTGGCCACCCATCCAAAGTGGTGAGTGGTAGGGGGAGTCAGGCTTTTCAGGATTTCAGCCATGGAGATATGCCTTTGGGGTAAAGAAGAGCTCATGGTCTATTTTACACTGTGGACTGGGTGTAGCTACAGCAATCACTTTTCCCCAGTTTCTTGGGGTGGAAGAAATCCCCTATTCACATAAAAAGAGACAAATTCAGGAAAGATCATAGAATCACAGAATGATTTGGCTGGAAAAGACCTTCAAGATCATCAAGTCCAGCCATTAACCCTACACTGCCAGTGCCCCTCAACCACGTCCCCCAGCACCACATGTGATCTTCCTTCTTCTACTCTTATGATGGATGTGATGCCCAAGTGTAGTTTGCAAGAGCAACACAGGGAGAATTGTCTAAGCAGCCATTTTTGGGGCACTTCCATTTCTGAACCATGCTGATCCATTTTGTTGTTGTTGTTGTACATTGCCTTGTCTCCAGGGGCAGGGAAAAAAGAAGACTTGCTGATGTCCCCTGCACCCCTCCATCCCCAGACGTGTTCAGCCCAGCTCAGGGGGCCA
Organism: Ceyx cyanopectus; assembly: GCA_013401355.1. Lineage (NCBI taxonomy): Eukaryota > Metazoa > Chordata > Aves > Coraciiformes > Alcedinidae > Ceyx > Ceyx cyanopectus. The sequence continues at coordinate 142,268 of VYZU01040987.1, read as the reverse complement.
TCAGCACTGGTTCTGGTTGCGTGGCAAGAAGCAACAGAGCAACAAAATGACTGCAGCTTCATAGGCAGGTGTATTGCTATTTACAGCCTCCCCCTGCACTGGAATGTGTTGGCTGCTGAATGGCAGTCGTTTCAGCTCTTCAGAGCAGGTCAGTGAGATTTCATTTCCATCACTGGAGTGCCCCTGACTTACACAACCTCGTGGTTTAGCCTAGAAGGCTTCACATGATAGACCTCAGGGTCTGATCCTGTGATCTCAGTGGCTTATAGAATGTGACTTGTGCACTAAAAGCAGATCTCTGAGAAGCCAGCTCTATAACACCCAGATTTTGAATAATTTCTTTTTTTTTTTTCAATGACTGGGGACAAGTTCTGCAGCCTCCACACATAATTTAGTATTTCAGGTAATTTCTGCCTCATAATTTCTGTGTCATTCGGAAATCCCAGCTCTGCCAACTGTGAAACAGAAAGTGCCTATTCCCAGCCTTTAGTGATGGCTCTCCTGTTCAGTGAGGAAGGCATGTAAAATGTACCCCAGAATTTCAGTGTGGATTTGGGATAATAAACATTTTATTTTAAATTAGCAAAAGCAGAAAAACCTTACCAAAAACCTTCCTCCTCACAGAGTGAAATGAAGTTGCTAGAACCAGTGGTCTGTGCTCTTTTGACTGCTACAGGAAATTAATAATGCAGATTTTACCAGACCAAGGAACTCTAGTTAGAGTAAATCCTGTGGAGGAAGCATGAAATCCAACCTGCACTATGGCACTATGTGGGGTATTGTACCAGTCTCCAGCAGAGAGCATTGATGTAAATGGTAAGAACTAGTTTACCACAACAGGTTGTATTTCAGGCACTCCTGACACCAAAGTCTTAAGTGGCCTGAAGGCAGAAGGAGATCACTTTGCATAATGGACTGGTTTGGATGGGCTGGGCTGGAGCATGAATTCTATTCTGTGTGTCAGTTATTGTAGAAATTTATCTGGGTTGGATCAGAATTGCAGTCCTTGGATTTTTATATCAATAGAATTGAATTAATTCCAGTGAAACATTCCATTCCATGCCATATTACACTATTACACCCAAATCTGCAGCATGGCTGTGGAGAGTCAGCAGGATACCTATCTACAGTGTGTATCATCAGAGCAGAAAGTCTCTCCTGGGAAAGGATTTGTCTGTGGGTGCTTCATCCTACAGAGCCAGAGACTGGAGTCCATTCACTTTCACTCTACATCATGGTGATGTCTCTTTTCTAGATTTTCAGTCTTTCCACAGCTTCTGAAATTTATTTTTGCTCCAGGATACTAGTCATTTAACTTTTTTAGTCATCCACTCCATCTGCACAGCTTCTTTTAAAGGCATGACTTACCTGAAATATTGGCAGATGATGTGGAGAGTCAAGCTTGCTTTGCCCAGGAAAACATTTGTTTTACTCTTAGAAGGTAAGTTGCCATGCAGTAACTCCTAATGTATTGGAAAGCAAAACATCTCATGAAGGTATTTTATTTATGGAACATGTTGGCCAGAGAGGTGGTAGAAGAAGCCCAATCCCTGGAAACATTCAAGGTGAGGTTGGCCAAGGCTCTGAGCAACCTGGTCTAGTTAAAGATGGCCCTGCTCACTGCAGGGGGGTTGGATTAGATGACCTTTAAAGATCCCTTCCAATCTAAATGGTTCTTTGATTCTGTATGAATACCCAGACCAGGATACCAATAGGCTGGGTCAGAATAAAACATTTGCACTGAGGACAGTGAATTTCTGGGTTGATTTACCTAGCAAAGCAGAAGTATTATAGCTTTGTGATCAAAATAGGATTCTCCTCTGAGAAAAGATTCAATTAAACTAATACCTTGAGACTTCCTGGCTTGCAAATCTTACACAAACAGCAAGCACATTCTCTTAGTTTACAAGCTAAAGGAATGTACTTTTCCTTGCACATGTAATTTTATTTCTCAAAAGCACACAAATGATAGACAGAGAACTATTGCAGAAAAAATGAAATTATGAAAGGATATAATTTTCAGAGTCAACCTTTCCTGACCTGCACTTTGACCAGAGCAGTAATTAACCTTGCTAAGTGAAAGTGAGATGCTACCAAGCCAGAAGAGATGTGCTCCTAAGTGTAGGTTATTCTGCTATACATTATTATCCAAGGTGCAGGATGGAAGTTCAAGAAGAAAAGATTTCCATTTTGAATAGGTAAACATTTTGCTATTGTCAAGCTAACAGGAAGGCAAGATGGAACCACTAAATCATTTCCCTGACAGTGATGCTCACGCTGATGGTATCATAAATAAAATTGCTTTTCCTGCAAACTGGTACCTGGAGGATTCTTTCCAATATAGCTTTTTGACTACATGTTGTGGAATTGATGACAGGTTGATAGATCACAGGTCAAAAATCAGAGTTTCCTTTGAAAAAGTACCTTGTCCCATTACAGAACTGAAAGCAAATGCACTGCAAAATTCTAGGGAAAAAAAAAAATCAAAAAAAAATCTGATAACAAGATTTAGAAAACCTAGAAACAAAACTCCACCTGGAAGCTCTATGAATGCTCTATCCTCTTGGTCACCTGGGATTTCCAGATGCCTTTGAACTGATTAGAATCAACTAGGGGTCCCTGAGCTTAGCTCCTGAAGTATGATACCATGGGTCCTCAAAATGTCCCTGTTTTGTAGAGCATTTAGCTTTCAGAGAGAGAAATTTTCTGCATCGATGCATCCTCCAAAAGACTTCCTAGCTAGTTCAAAGATGGACACCCAGGGAACGGGTGCTATCATCTCCATGGTACGAAGATCAGATTTCAAATAAATTCAGAAGTTCTCAGTCCATTTTGCAAGAGGCACTGCTAGGACAGTGGGATGATTATCTGGGCTCAGATCCTGGTGTCAGGCAGCTTGTGTGATGATAAAAAGTGTTGGCAGGCTTGCCCTGCATGGATGGATAACCAAACTCATCTCTCAGTTTCTGGTTGATGTCACTCTACAAAACAAGATGGGGAAGCACTAGCAGATTGTTGTACCTCCCTCAGACTCTCCATTGTTTCTTCTGCCTATTATGATGTTCAAATCACTCTTTATCTTACAGCACAATCTGTTAAATAAACTCTTTGTTTCCTATCTGATCTGTGCTCACAAAGGAAAAGCAAAGCTGCTGTAGCCTTTATGAGAAAATACCACACCTCTGCACTGCACTGAATTGTTTGGATGGTCAGAGTGTCACCAAAGCACAGACTTTCCCTGTTAAGTTTCCCTGGATGGTACTTGACATCACCACACGGGCCTGGATTCTGCCTTCTTCAGCTCATTGACAGCCAGGGTCATGCTCAGGCTCCCAGATATACCAGTCTCTACTAGTCCAATGGAGTGGCATTGACAAAGGCAAGGTTGAGAAGGACATAAATCAGCCAGCCACCAGGCATGGGCTTGTGGAAGGAAGGTTACATGCTCCTCTCTCCCACCAGCTCTGCCAGCCAGCTCTTCTGCAAAGCATCCAAGCAGTGGGAGATACTTTCCAGGAAGTGCTGAGCTATGCTCAACCCTCTGGCATTGACCCCATGCAGAACAACCAGTTGGGAAGTTCCTTTCCCAGGTTCACATGTCACTCTGGGATCTAACTGTCTGGTAGGAACCTCACTTGGAGGTTTGTACACCTTGTAGGTGGTGATTGGCTGGCTTCCTGTGGTGACCCTGTTGTGGAGTTGGATGGAAGAACATCCCATCTCATGGAGGCTTTGCCAAAATCATGCAGATTTTACCCATGCCCTACCAGCTAACATGTAGGAGGATGAAGGTGGTGCACACTGATGTTTGGAGGTGGCACATGCCACCTGTATGCTCAAATTCAGCTTGAACATCAGCATATGCAGTTCTGTGGCAGAATAATATGGTCCTCCCCGTGACTGTGTTGCCAGGAAACCTTTTCCTAACGTGCTGGAGAGTGTGAGAGGTGGTTGAGTCACCCTGTTTTGACAGCCACCTCTCTGATGGGTACACAGGGAGGTATCTCCACCATGTTCCATCCTGGGCAGCCAGCCCAGGGCCACCCTTGCCCTCTGTTGGCAAAATCCTGAGATCTTCCCTCTTGCTGTCTGCTTTATGCTACCTCTGAGCATTTCCCATCTCTGAGTGCTGGGGTTACCTCTTGCTAGATCAGTCCTCCTTTTTGTCCTTCCCAAAGTCCAGAGCTGCTGAAAATCACACTAAATCCTTCCTTCCAAATGGTACTTTCCTTCCTGCTTTTGGAAAGAAGACTCTGACAATGCCATATCCTGCCCACTTCTGTTTTCTGACTGATTTAGGGGGATGTGTTTGTCCTTCCATCAGCAGCCAATTAAAAAAAAAAATCCTTTATGCAGATGTGCATGTAAAGGACATCATTTCCTCAGTAGGGGAAAACATTTTTCTATAATCAAAAAGTCTTTCTCTGTCTTACTATCTCCTTTCTTCCTGGATCACATCAGCTTTAGTCCATGAGATTTTGTTGACAGCTTCCCTCATCTGGGTCATACAAAGAGGAGGCACGAGGAGAGATAAAGTCTTGCCTGTCATAGCTGCAGGCTGGAAGAGATCATGGTGAGATAAAAACCCAAATTTATTTCGTCCAGGTAAAAGCAGAGATTGATTCCAAGAACTCTTGTCAAAAATGTTTTGCACTCTGAGTTTCCATGGCTTCTCCCAGCTTCTGCTGGCTGTGTCTCTATGCTACACCATTGTGTGATCTCTTTGACAAGTAGATTTAAATGAAGGCCACTCAACTTACCCCCTGTATACATTCTTCCCTAGCATATGGGACAACCCAATGGCCAAACTATAGACTGCCATCCCATGGGACAGAATTTTGTGCTAATCATGTTTAGTAGCAACTGCCAGTCATTGACTTTTATGATAATGAAGAGGAAGAGTGTTATTAGCAGTTTGAGGGAGGTGATCCTTCCCCTCTTCTCAGCACTGGTGATGCTACATGTGGAGTGCTGAGTTCGGGTCTGACCTCTTCAGTACAAGAGAGACATCAACATACTGGAGTGCAACCAGTGAAAGTCCTCTAAGATGATCATGGATGTGGAGCATCTGACATATGAAGAAAGTCTTGGAGAGCTGGGACTGCTCATCTTTGAGAAAAAAAGGCTCAGGGAGATCTCAGTATTTATAAGTCTCTGATGGGAATGTAAAGAAGATGGAGTCACACTTTTCTTAATTGTGCCCAGTCACAAGACCAGAAACAAGGGTGCAAACTAATCACAGGAGGTCCCATGTGAACATCAGAAAACACTTTTTTACTGTGAAGGTGACTGCTTCTGGCACTGGCACAGGTTTCCAAGATAACTTGTGGAGTGTCCAGACTTAGAGATATTCAAAACCCTACTGGACATGGTGCTAGGCAACCTCCCCTAGCTGAGTCTGCTTGAGCATGGGCACTGGGCAAAGGGAGCTCCAAAGGTCTCTTCCCACATCAACCACTTTCAGGAAAATGACACCACCTGGCATCAGAGCACACATGCCACTTTTAACTGAGGTCTCACATTACTACAAAATCCAACATTTGTGAGATATTTTCCCATATATAGGAGAACAGGTGTCAGAATTACTAGAAATTTTAAAAGCTGTTTTTAATAGGCTCAGTATGATTGTTGCATAAAGTCATTGTACTGAATAAAGGCTCTGAAGTTTACCCCTTTTGCAGGGTTTATAGAGGTGTTACTAGAACAGTTTTTAAACACAGTTCATAACAGACTTTGAGATAAGGCTGATATCTTCTACCTCCATACACTCCATCCAGAAAATCTAATTGTTACATATTTTGATCTGAAATTAGCAAGTATCAAGTGTTTACCTAAGATAACAGCTGTCCTCTCTGCAGTCACTCCTGCATAATTTAAAAATAATTATTGCTGCATGTCTGTCTTGTGCTACAGTACAGGAGAAATATGGAATATCTTGTCCTTTGATGACAGCTGCTCTGAAACCACAGTGTTGTGTACCCTCTTACCTGGAGAGCACACTGAAAAGAATGGCCATTAAGACATGAGTTGAGGTCTCTCAAGTCTGTTCTTGAATGACTGGTAGAGTCACAAAGAAAAGAGGTTGTTTGGGTAGATTTAAATACACATACATTTTTTTTTTCCAATCTAGAGTACTTTTTGATCAAATATCTAGGAAAACTTGCAAGAAAATGGCTTATAAGGAAGAGAATAGAAATAAAGGTAGGATCTTACAATGTCTTACGAGACATGAAAATTATACCAGAGATTGTTTTGGAAGACTTGCAAGTGCAGTGATTTTCAGATCGTTCCTGGCTGTCATAGAAAACTGTTTCCAGACTGTAAGTAGGCTGATACATGCCAGGGATCACTGACACCAGGTAGCCCTGGCTGCTGGCTCCCATCCATCAGCTTCTGATCTGGCAGCATTTAACAGTGCCCTAGAGTGAGAGCTCCCAGCATAGGCCAAGGGGAGAGAGAAGGATTTCTCACTGTTTAGCAGCACCCTGGCCACTTTAAAACAACCTAAGAGGATTTTGGAAGCAGGTAGAAAATATTTCTGAGAATACAAGGTCTGAGCCCTTACTGTGCTGTTGGAGAATGAAGCTTTATTTTCCCTTCTACAGTACTAGTCACTTGGACATGGCTTCTTGTCCTACCTAGTCTCTGCACCCTCTCCTTACCAACCTCTATCCATGCTAATCTGCTCACCCCTTCCTACAGTCCTTGCTCCAGTATATGTCTAATTTTTATCCTCTTTGTCTACAAATTTGTCTTCTTCAGGCAGGCTGGGCCCATCAGTTGAATTGTTTGGAGCACAGATGGGAGATGTTTTCTTCTTTCATTCTCATTTCAGATGCTCAAGTTGCAGCTGGTGCTGAGCTGCACTGTTGGGAAAGGTCTTGCTCTGCCTCAGGCTGAGCTTCCCTGTCTTGAGCTGCTTCAGGCAGGGTCTTTGGGGAACATGAGTGCTAAGACTGCAGAAAACTCTGCAAAGAATTAAACTGCTGCTTTGCTAAGAGACAAGCAACTTTGGGCAGTGCTTTTATGGGGACTAGTGATGAACTACATTCCACTCCATCCCCTGTCTCCAGATCTGAAGTAGGGGTAGTTAAGAATTTAAAATGAAAGATAGTTGTTTGGGGTTTTTTTCCATAACATGAACAAAACATTATTCCTAGATTCCTTCTCAGAAACTGGTAGGTTTGTCTAAAATGTTTTGAACATGAAAGTAATTCTTCTATTCAAGATAAACCAAAAATACAAAACATACAAAAGGTTTAGTCCAGATTATTAAAGCTAGGAAATATTAAGATGAGATGGAAGTAAGATCTAATGTGAGGTGCAAAGAAGAACCTTAACAGTAAATTGTGCTGTGAACAGAGAGTATATCTGTTCATAGAGTATGAGAGTAATGCATAGTTAGGCAAGAGTTAGGAGTGCCAAGTGCATCTGATACCATTGAGAGGTGCTTTTTATCTGGGTAAAATACAGAAAAGAACTGCAGTAAAGTCATTATTGCTTGTTATTCAGCAAGTGCTGACACTAAGCTATGGAAACACATCAGATGAGCAGATGACCCAAGCAACCAAAGCCATTTTACTTCCCCTAATATACTAACAGCCCAGCTTGGGGGGCTGCAAACCCAGGCAATGACACAAGCTTGATATGTTATGAGAGTCTGGCAAGCATCACAACAGAAATGCATTCTGCTTGGCAAGACACCATCCTTTGATCATAGCACCCTGTTGCCATGCCAAAGGCCTGCTGCTGTAGAGACTTGGGCAGAAAACAGTGTATTCCTTACTGCTCGAATCTGGTGCACCTTTGAAGTGCATCATGAGCAAGTAGGTCCCGGATTATATCTCCAGACTGAATATGTTGCTTGAATATGTTGGAGCATAGCTTGGAATTCAGTTGTAGCTGGAGCCATTCTACACATTGGTACCACAGTGGGAAGAATTTACTAGCTCCATGTGATGTCAGTGTGACTAGCATATACTCAGGTCATTTCTAGTATGTATAATGTGTGGAGGATGATGAGACAAATGAGTGAAATGAATATAGATATTGGTCCTTTCACAGGCTGGGAAGCTCCAGCCAGTGGAGAATATGAAATATTAATGAAGTTCTTCATTTGCTGTTTAAGAAAAAGGATCTCATCCACCTGCAACTTATTCAGAACTTCAAGGTAAAGCACTTCAAGTCATAGGATATTTTATCCTGGCTGCTTATTTACCAGCCAGATGTATATAAGAAGTGAATATAAGAAGTGTCACCTACACGGAGTAAGGAAAGATAGGCAAGAGGAGTTACAAAATATACCCTGTGATTTTTTGTTCCTTAATCACCCCAATGTGCAGTTAGAAAAGCTCCCTGGTTACATGCTTGAAAGAATGACTTCTAGCCTCTGGATGTTATAGTTTGACAGTGTCTGGCCATGAGTTTCAAGCAAGACCATAAACAGAATTGTGGATGTATGAAAAAGCCAACATTTTCCTAAGTGTGTAATTGTTGGTTGTTTTTTCTATCCATGTTCTTTGTGTTTGTAGATGTGCTGTGAGCAATGGTTGGGCTTGCTAAGGAAGGTAAGGGTGGAAGGAGTGGGAAGAGTCTGAGCATTCAGGGCTGGAATGTGGGCTATGTGTTGCTAGCAGTTTTGTGGAATGACCTAAGTCCACCAATCAAAAAGCTGCCTAATTCTTGAGCCACCCTCAGATGGCACCTTGAATGTCTAAGAGGTTCCATCACTCTTGACTAGACTGGTCTCATAAGCTCCATGGCCAAGATGTCCTGCACAGAGCAGGATGTGGAGAAAAGCACTGGAACACCTCATTGTGAGGAAAAGCAGAAGGCACTTCTCCATAGATGACCATCTCCAGATACCAAAAAAAAATAATTTAAATGTCTTTTATGGTTACAGGTGTCCTGGATTTGCTTTTAAAGCTACACAAGTTTTTGACATGTTGAAACATGCTGGAGTTTCCCTTCTGGAAATTTTTTAGAGGGAGAGGTTAATATGGCTCAGTGCCACAATTCATTGGTCTCCCAGTGTGATCCAACGTAACCTTGCTCAGCAAGAAAATGTCACCCTTTCATAAGCACTGGCTGTCACTGTATTGTTGTTGTGTTGGAATTAGATATTAGACTCCATCAAAATACAATTTAGCATGTAAAGATTGTGCTTAGAATCTGCTATTGAAGAGCTTAGAGCTTCTTGTGGAACTAAGTGGGATGAGCATTTTGTGCAATTGACCCTGGAGCTCCTAAACAAGTTCATCTAGAGAGCAACAGATATATCATAGACTATAGAAAGTAATAGTGATGCATTACTTAAAGGTTGCTGGCACCCACTGGGTAAAACTAACTCACTCTGACAATAATATTTTGTTTGGAAAACATATCAAAGCAATCTGAACATCAGGAGTTACACACAACTCTTCAAACTCCTTAAAAAATCTCCTGGGGCAACTCAGGATTTATTCAGCTAAGTATGAAGAACAGCATTTGAGGTAAAAAATACAGGTTGTTTGCATTTGTTTTTGCCAGTATGTGACAGAGGGGAGATCCTGTGCAGATAAAATGATTTGTGCAACGGAGAGTTCACAAGGAGGGTGCAAATGTGACATTTCAATGTGATTAATGAAAACAAAAGAGCAATGTAATAGGCAGTGCCAAGGAACTCTCTGATCTGGAGTTGATGGATGAGAGTAGCTGCTGAGAGATAGCCAGGTGGATTGGCAGATCTGGCTAAAAACACAAACAAGTCTTTCAGGTTCTCCAAAGCTGTGCCTGTGCTGCCCCATGAGATCACTTCTGAGGGTACATCAGAGGTCCTGATGAGGAAAGAAGATTCTTAATGCTCCTGCTCTGTGGTGCCATGGGAAAACTTCACCATGCCTCCTGCTTGGCATACAGCCACTGCTTCTTGATGACCAGCAAGTCTTCTAGCCCTTGTGTGCCCCTGAGCTGGCCAAGATGCCTTCTTGCCAATCCACCTCGGGGCTGCACCTTTCCACTGATATCACCTGCTGGCACAGGTACTGCAAAGGGTCACAGAATCACAGCATTATGGAATTATTAAGGCTGAAAAAGACCTCTAAGATCATCAAGTCCAATCATCATCCCAACACTAATGTGACCACTAAACTTTGGCACGAATTGCCACGTCTTGTGAATGAGAAACACTGTCTCATGGGCAAGGTGGATATATGTAGGAAGAAATCTGTAAAATCCTGCCTTTTCCTGATGATGCAAGACACTTCTAGAGAGTGGGTTCACCTCCAGAGATGTATGTGTGGATGAGCCAGACCAATGAGAAATGGATGACAAAAAGTGTTTTTCTCTTTATGCCTCTGTAAGGCAAGGAAGCAATGGGGAATCTAAGGCCTCCTGAGATAGGAGAGTTTGAGAGGAGACAATAACAGCGATGCTAAAATTAGCCTGGTTAAGATCAGGTTTGGAAAAGATCAGTCCTGACCTACTGTTTCTCTTTTTTATTAGTGATAGAGCCTTTTTTTTCTATAGATTTTTAATTTCCCCATTTCTTCAGGTAAATAACTCTACGAGATATTTCTGAGGCTGGCAAAGAAATTACAGGAGAGGCAATTCAAGGCAAGCAGCAAAAGCCTGGTTTTGATTTTGTCTTTCTACCAGGACACTATCCACACTGCTGTCCTGACCTGGGGTCAGCAACAGGAACAGTCTGGTCCCAAACAAAGGTTTTTACACTTTTCTCTGCATGTGGGTCTTTCTGGGCTGCTGGTGGTGTGAGGCCACCTCAAAGAGCCCTGTGAGAGCTACATGGCATAGGACAGTCGAGGGACTGAACTACGAGGATGTTTCTGGTGGTGGGAGATCACCAGAGACAATTCCTTGTCTTTTCAATCCCTGTTGCTGTGTATCAAACAAAATCCATGTTCCTGTGAGAGTTAACACATGCTGCAGTCCTGAGAATGCAAATTCTGGCAGCTGTGAAGCCCCACTATAGTATGAAGATATGCTGTTGACATGGATGGATTAAAGAGAAGAATAACTGAGAGCTGCTTGGAGAGCTGAATAGTCTTCCTTATTTTTTTCTGGGTTGTTTTTTTTTTTTTTTCTTTAATGGGCCTTTCAGTAGCAAAGTCAACCCCCAGCAAAAGCTGGCATCCCATTGTCTCAGGCATCATTCAAAAACATATTAAAAGGTTGCTTCGTTCCAAAGAATTTACAGTCTAAATAGGGCAGACAAAGCGATGCAGGGAAGAAGACGACATCTATACAAGCAAATAAAATCAGAGAGGGCCTCTTCTCTGGCCCTTCAGGCCAGTCATGGTGTGGTTTGTGTCCACATGGCTAAACATTCCCTAGTGGAGACTGGGGAAGGGGGAACTCCATCCAGGCTGCCCTCTGGGGCAGTCCCTGGTGCATGCTGTCTTCTGAACTGTGCATTGACATTGTCTGGGGCAAATAAAGTCAGCATGGGCCAAAGTCATAAGAGAGAGTGTGGTAACAATTAAATAGTGTAGACAATTGTGAGCCAATACTTGAGTCCTTGTCTTGGCCTTGTTTTAATTACCATTTGCATGGACATATTTTTCCCCAAGATTTTGTGGGAAACTCATGACAAAGCCTGAAATCCAACCTGTTTCTGCTGAGTCTTCCTCTGATGCTTCATACATCATTCCTTTTCTCTCATTAATTAACTGTTCAGATTGTTTCTGTGTTTACACTAGTGATTAGAAAAAGTCCTGCTGACCATATTGGTCTGACACAGTCAGTAGCATGGAAAGTGATAACACACTAGGGGTAGGTTATAGGACCTACAGGTTGTTTGATTTGGCAGCCAGGTTTACAATTTTAGGATAAGGGAAGATACCTTTATGCAATGTCAAATGTATAATTTCATTCCTTCGTACACCTTCTCTTGAATATAGCTACTCATCTCATATTTACAGATATTTTAAAAAATGAAGTTATTTGTAAACTGAAAATGTGTCCCCAGCCAGTGTAGTTGATGCTATTTGGCTTTAACATTGTCTTGAATAACCACCAAGAGCATACATCCCCACAGTCCTATAAAGCAAATATTGTAGCCCAGGTATCAATACCAAAGCACATAGAAAAAAAAAAGACACAGAGAGGATGAATCACTGAATATTAAAGCAGAATACCATTTACAAAGTCATGTCTTTAGCCTCCAGTTTTCATTTGTAGATCGTAAATGAGTTATCTGAAACACAAAATACAAACATATTTATCTTAAGAAAAGTGTCACAGGATCTTTCTTGTTGCTGGGCCAGACCTGGGTGTGCTGTTCTTTGCCCAACCTGTGAGCACGTCACAGTAATTCAGAAATTCAAGGAGACCTAGTCCAGAAGGCAGCAACAGCCTCAGCAGGATTCCTACCATGCAGAGAACACCTGGAAATGTCTTTGGAGAGAACCATATGTCCTTCTTTCAGTCTATGAAACTTCAAGACAAGCTCAGGGGAACTTGAGAAAGCGACTGGTGTGGTTTTGAGGTAAATTCATAGAGGAAACAATCTTTTAATTTCCTGCATACATGGGCTGTCACCCTTCCTTGTCTTTGGACAAGGATGTAAAAGGGAGCAGAAAAGGCTCGTTGCCCCCTTTCTCTGTTACATGGATGTGCAAGGATCACTGAGTGATAGCTCAACTGTTTCCTGGAAGGTCAGGAGTGAGGTGCCTATTCACAGGTGATGAGGTGTTCACAGCTATATGAATTTTCAAGCCACCTGATACATGAAAGAGATCTGCATTCTATCAAGCAACTGAAATAGAAACACTAAACCAAACAATTTATTACATTACATTTAATATATTTTTTGTGATGTTTATGCAAGTTCTAAACAGCCGTACAATAGGATGCAGAGGTGATGAACAAAGCAAATTACAAGACTCACCTAAGGACGTGTGAAATCTACTGTTGAAGCAGGCACTGGCAGTTGTCCCACACCCTGTCCAGCAGCCACATCTCCCAGAGAAAAAGTTATCTTCTGTCTTTCTGTGTCAGCAGAGAAGGCATTTATACACAGATTTCTAAACCATGCTAAAACATATCCAGAAAGAATCGAGTGCAAGAATAGGACAACCTGAGGGTAGGGGATTAAAACAAGACCCAGGGGATTAATTTACTAAAGCAGAAAGGCTCCCCCTTGTGAAATGCAGTGATAAGACCTTTTTGGTCCCCTCAGCAACTACATATTAAACATTCTCACCTGTTTGCTCAATAAGGGCACAAGGCACCAGCAAACAACAAGAAATCACTTCCAACTCTGGAAGAAAGCTGCATTTTCTAGATGTTAAACTCATATGTTTCCAAAACCCACCTCATATTACCTTAATTTGTTTCAAGTCTATTAATTATAATTTATCTTGATAATTTTTCTGTTTCTGAACTGTATAACAGCAACTCCTATACTGCAGTCTCTAGCTAATATCATTATCTGGTCCTCCACTGCTGTTGTTTCATCTGCACAGATTTCTGCAAAACACTAATCATATCATCATTCAAAAAAGACTTTAAAGATGTGTGTGTATATATTTTCCTCCCTTTGTGTAAGAGGCAGCAGTGGGGGTTACTCAAGGGAAATTAAGATCATTATTCAACTTCCACAGGCTGCTCCTTTCTTTCATCTGCAAGTTAACTTTCTAATGTATTATTTGCTTATAGTAGAAAGTAGCAAGCACTGAAAAACACCGATGATTGTTTCTTTAGTAAGTGGCAACATCACACTTGAAATTAATGAGAAGGTCTAGATAACTGACTCCAAAAATAATCTTGTTTATAGATTTCCTCCAGGTTCAATCAAGGCAAGGGTGTTCCAAAGGTGTTTCAGGAGTGGGGTCTCCTTCTTATGTTTCATGGGTATATATTCTGAAGATTATAGTTGTGTTTAGCTAATTTGTACCCTAAAGCTGCAGAGTTCACACACACACACACACACACACACACACACTTGTTTGACTATTATCACTATCATCAGCCCTGCATTTGTATGCGCATCTGTAGGGTATGTGCTACAACCAGGCTGCCTTCAGAGCAACCTCAAATTTACTGCTGTAGCAATGAGAACACAAAAGAGCATGAATTGCACCCATGGTGCTGAGAGACATGACCCCAGCACATGTTGGACACGACCTCATGCTAGACAGACACCTGCCTGGTTAGATGCTGCAGACTCTGCTTCATGGATGAGCCAGCCTGGGGATCTGGGCTCCCACATTCAGTCTTTGTGTGGCTTTGTCTGGTAAAGGAACCATTTCCCAAAAGCCCAGGGTCCTCAGCCTCTGTCTGAGACCAACTCCGTGCCAGGGAAAACCCAGCCTTTTTCAGGAAAGCTAAAAGCAGGGCAATCATGGACACAGTGGTAGACACAGTCTTGGTCTGAGAAGGTCTCCCAACACTTAGATGGCTGCCAGGCTTTCTGTTTAACAGCAAGTCTGCTCTGCTGCTTTACTAACCACCTCAGCCCTTTGCACAGAGCTGTTTCTACAGATGAGACGTGGAAGGGGACTGGAAAAGGCTTGCAGCATTGCCCTGGAAGTGTCTCAGTCCATTGCCTGCAGCCACAAGAGAGCCCTCTGCTAGAGAATACCAACCACACCCAATACACTGAGGTGCTTCTGCTCTTCATATCTCCAGGGGATTGACACCAGTCCTGTGCCCCTTGCTGTGTGCTTCAGGATGATCTCTTCTCATGGTTTCTCCCCTCTCCTCTTCATGACACCATGGCAGGCATGCCCACTGCCCTGGGCCAGCAATTCACCTGTGTCCAGCTGGACATCTGCATCCTTTGGGAATGCTGTAATCATATTATTTACAAATTTGTAGGCTGAGGAATTTAAAAATATCCTCTCAAGCATTTCACTCCATTTGTTGCCCCAGCTCTCTTGTGGATTCAGCAAGGAGTAGGAAAAGATGAGTCTATTTTTCTTCATCACTCCTTTTTGTATGTGGAACTAAATTAGATCTCTGTGCTGCAACCAGGCTATAAAAGGGGCTCCAATGGAGGCAGGGCAGGTGATTCAAAACAAAAGGCCTTGATTGAAGTGGTTACAATACACAGAACCACTAATGTTATTCTGGGCCATTCATGGTGGTTTATGGCATTGTGCAACAACAAACAAAGATGAAACTCTCTGTGCTTACTGACTCAAGAATTTTTTTCTTCAAATTATTTCTCTCACTCATGTAAAGTATTTTAAAGGTTGGGAACATTTCTGTGACTTTTTTTCTTTTTTTCTGAACCATTTTCCTGTCCCCAAAAACCCTTTTATCAAAGATATCTTTGTAAATAACCTCTTTTTCTTTCTGTGTGCTTGGTTGTCCTGCCAAATTAGCTGTGCTGCCATGGAGACGTAGCATCAGCAATCCTTGTTCTTTTTCTGTAGGATTTCACTAGGCCCTTGTCTCAGGCCTTGACTGAATTAGAAAAAAAAATAATGAGATATTTAATGAAAATGTTATACTCTTAACATTGTTGCTAATGGTGTTGTGAGTGTTGCAATATTTCATGAGGTAATGTGTCTTAGTTTTTCTCTGAATACATGTATCTGTTGGGTTTTAGTTTATCCTACAATTCAAGCAGGATATCAATACAGTTATTTAGCAAATAAGCTTGTTAAGAAGGTGGTAATCTATATATGTAGAAACAGAGAAGAAGACAGATGAACCTTTTAGAAATTATGTCACCTATTTATTTATTTTTCTTTTTTGGCCTCTCCATAAAACATGTTACAACATTTAGATATATAATAATCAAGACCATTTATTTAAAATCTGGGCAAAACAGTATCTGTGTTCTACCTGTGGCTAGAAGGCACTCCTATAAAGACCTGCTGCACATACCAGATGAGATACACCCAGATGAGATACACCTTATTTCCCTGCTCATGTTACTTGTATCCTGTGGACTGGCAGTCCCCCAGGAAAGAGGTTGTTTCAGGAGGATAAGGAAAGGGTTATTTTTGCAGGGAAAAAATCAGACTTTGCCATTTCCTGATGGTAAAAGACAACTCAAACCCAACTCTGCCAAAAATTTCCCTTCAAGCTCCAGAGGGGAGCTTCATGGGGAGGAGTCAGATGTTGAAGTGCATGTTTGGAGCACAGATTATTCAAGGTAAGCCTTTAGCTGGGAGACAGAACAAGTAGTACAGAATAACCCCTGTCCACACATTATAGTGAAGGTAGATGAACTTCCTAGTAAAAAGTTACCAAAAGTTCCTTGTTAAATGAAGTACTTTCTTCACTGAATCCATATGGCAGTGACAGGACTAGTAAGGAACCATGAACATCATCCTGAGAGTTGACAGGTGGTTAAGCAGCAGTGGAGTCAGATAATGAGGTGGGTTTTGTGAGGTATTTTCATTCCCCCAAGGGAGCCTCAGGGGAGATTTTGAATGAATTAATGTGAGAAAAAAATAATAAAAAAATAAGGCAGTTATACTTTGAAATTTCAGATTTCCAGGACTATTTTTTACGTTACAGTGTTGGTTTCCTGTTCCTCCTCAGAAGATGCCAGATCATTGGCTTTTTAGCAGAAATAAGCATCAGAAAACAAACAAAAAATTTCCCTTAGGAAACTTCACCTCTCCTCCCCATCGCTGACAATGTATTTGCAAATTAGGGTAACGTTCACATCGAAGCCATTGAGTTTGCACAATCACTTCCCTTTATGAAGATGTCATCTTATGGTATTGACCCCTTCCACAGCAGCTGGAAATTCCCCTTCTGCAGCTACCTGCACAATCTCTGCACTGCAACCCTCCCCACTGGAGACGAGATGACTTTCTTGTTCAAATAATCATTTTCATTGCTAACGAGAACACTATAAAGAGTCTATAAGAATAAAAGTCTAAAAAGTCCCTCTGAAATTACTTCCTTGAGAGTTCCTTACAGCATACTCAAAAAGAAAAGGTGATCTTTAGGGCAATTGTAATTTCTTGAGGAAATTCCCCGAATGGCACAATTTACTGATGGACCCTCCATGAACTGCTCCAGGGCATTATTTGCAAGGATGTGTAAAATGGTGCCCAAAATGCCTAAAAGAGCATTTGTCTTCCAATGTCTGACAGACTTAAATCTAGTGATTGGACACTGGTGTAACGTTGAGGTATTTCATTGACATCAGTGGTGTAGCACTAATGTGATATGAATTTTGGTGCTGGTTTGAGTGAGAACAGAAATAATTCAGCTAATTCAATCATTTTCAGCTCAGGTCTTCCAACTAACTGCAGTGTCTGCAGTCAGCAGCCTGTTCTCACAAGCAGTGCCTGCTCCCAGCACTGATAACACCCCATGCTGGGTGTGCAGACCAAGGCCACTGCTGGATCTTGTGTACCATGCTGGGGGGGTCGGAGAGTGAAGGGCTGCACCTGCAGGGAGTGGCAGACAGGTGACCCAAAATTGACCAACAAGGGATTACATCCTATAGACATCATATTAGGTATAAAGCTGAGGGATCAGGAGGGTCTCAGCCCTCTTCACCCACTTTGCTCATGTTCTCTTCTGGTTTCTTCCTCGGAGCATTCCAGGAGGACTCTGCTCTGTCTTTGATCTTTATCAGTGTGTTCCTGAATCTGGTACCAGAATCCAGCTCCTGAACACAGCTCCCATCTGCTGCTGGGCTCAGTCTGAGACTCTCCAGGTGCCTGAGCCACAGCATCAGTGGTGACAGTGATGTAACTGCCATCAAGGGGGGCTGGGTTTGATACTGGTTTTGTATATAGTTGTATATATTCAAGTTTTATTATTAAAATTTTAATTTTCATTAAAGCTGTTCTAGTTTCATTTTCTAATCACTAAATCTCTCTCCCTTATTCCCCTTCTCTTCCCATTTAAGGAAGAAGAGGGGTTAACAGAGAGCATCTGTTATAAGTCTAAAGAGCTGCCCCGACCCTAAACCGTGACAAATTTAAAATCACAATCAGAAAATTCCTAATATTGGAGATAATTTTCTGCTCTGAGATCTGCTTTGCTGTTCATTCAGCTTCTTCATGCCTCAACAGTTTCAGAATTCACTGCTCCCTTCATGCGACTCTAATTGAAAATGACTCAAGCTTGTCATTAGGAATTAAGCTTTTTCACCTCTATGTAGACATAGACCAAGCTCTGAGTTACTTTCAGCCTTGGAGGGAGAGGGTATATTTGCCTTCCTGCTAGTTAGCAGCAACATCTGCTGGCTACTGAGTACCAGCTGAACTGTGGATGAAGTTCAGTTGAAGACATCTAGCTGCAGAACATTTAGAAAAACAGGTTTTTCCACAGAGATCTTGAGCAACACATTGTTGAGAAGAAAGGAATGTTAACAGTGATGATGGACCATATGTTGGTTGTCCTGGGTTAAACCACTTTGAGCCACAAAGGATCCCAAGACTGCTGCAATGGATGGGGGTCTCCTCTGCCTGAGTCCACAAGAAAGACAAATTTTTTACTGATTTTTTTGACCTTCACCTTTATATCCTTTGGTGGAGCCAGAGCTCATAAACTGCTAAAAGAAAGTAAATGGTTTCATGACTTTCAGAGGGAAGTGTTTGTGAGAAAGTGGCTCGCACATGAGCTAGAGCACAGCAGGTAATCCAGGAGAAAAGGCACATTTTGGTGTCATCCTCTTACCTGAATGACTTTTCTTGTATCACAACTCAAGGCTGGCCCAACACGTGGCATGACTTTCCAGGCTGTCACAGCTATGGTTATGTCCTGGCTTGAGATGCCAGGGTTTTAGGAATGCCCTTTATTCAAGTGGTTACTGCCTCTGAAATGGCAAGACAGGGGACAATACTCTACATCTCCTCAAAGAAAAACCTAACCAAATAATCTCACATGGCTCTCTGAGACGTGATCAAATTAAACTGAGAATTCCTGCAATAATTGCAGAAGGTCTGGAGATGTTCCAGAAAAATGGAATATTAAGGGATTCATTTCTTCTATGATGTCAAGTCAGAAAATAGTGTTGTTTTCTTAAGCTGAAGGAATGATGAGTACCAACTTTCACACATAAAAATAAGAGACATCCTCATGAAAAGCAAGGCAATGTTTTCAGGGACATTTTAAGAACTGTTGTTCCTCTCTGTATATCCTGAATAGTCTTTCTAAAGTATGTTTCCACAGCTGCTGAATTTAAATATTGTTTACGTAAGCACAAACTTACTATTTCAATTTGTTATTATCATAAGTTTGAATATGTTAAAAGATATTTTTGGATTTTAAATCAGCACATAAAACACTTTCTGTCCCCAGTTGAGGTTAACTTCAATGTGAAACTAAACCTCAGCAATGACAGTATTTTGCAGTTTATCTTAATGAAGTTAAACTTTGTTTACACAAGAGAAATATTCTTTCATTAGTGTATTTGAGGTAAGAATAAACACAGTAAATACCACAGGCTTAAAGAAGCTGAGATAATGAGAATCTGAAGATAAAATACTGGATCATTTTCTGATTTTTTTTTCCTCTGAAGCATGCACAAACACTACGCTCAATATGAAATGTACCTGATATTTCTTCTGACCCAAACAAGTTCCACTACATTCTGCAATTCTCAACTCTCTAATATTTAGAATAATCCAAAAAACTGGCAGTATTTCAACAGAAAAAAAGAATGAATCAAGGTAAGACAATTTTTTTTTTTTCAGTTGAAATTGAAAGGTCAAATAAAACTGGTTGGAGCAAAATGCCCTTCCTGTTCTTCTGCTTTGGCATGACATATTTTCAGGAGGGAGTTATTTAATGATGACAGTCATTGCCAGTAATGCTAGCTTGTAACTTAGCTTTGTATAAAAGCATTACATCATAAACAACTCTTTGTTTTAATTTAAGAATTGATTTTAAACATAACTTTGACCATAATGTAGAAGAGCCCTACAGATAATTCAGTCGTTCCATTTGATCTTCATTACATATTATGCTTACAGAGATTCTCCATCTGGAGAATCTACCATAGAAAAAATACTTCTAATTGTTTGAAAATATTTTAAAAATCTTTCACTACATGGTTAAGCACCATGAGGGACTTAGAATTTATGTAAATTCAAGACCAACAAAATGAAATGTCTTCATACAGTTGTGACTGTCTCTGGTAGAAGAAGAAAAGTGTAGTATTAGCTAAGGACCATAAAGATCAAATGATAATTTATCTTTTGCATATTTTGTTGAGTTATTTCGGCTACAATCTGAGTGATAAGAAAATATTCACAGTTCTGTTTGGAAACAAATTTCCACCAATTTGTTTCTCTTAACTTGGTGTGTACCTTGAAGTTAGCATCAGCCTCTTAGAAGAGAATACTGATGCAGAAATAATGCACTGCCAAAAGTACAACCTGTTTATTTCATATTTCCAATATTTCTAAGGCAGCTTATTCTGCTTAGAAAATAATCAAGTAGTAAGTGAATTATTTACATTTAGGCTGTGTATAATAAACATTAAGTAACATTAATATGAGACAACAACAGAGAGGAAAAAATACACTCTCTTAATCAACTCTCTAATTGTTTTCCCAATGAAAGAGGAACTAATGTATTGCTGGTGAGGCACAAAGTTTTATTTTTTCCAAGATGTGTAATTTAACTGTGGGTGAATCTTGGAAAGCAACAATATTTAATTTCCTGTCATGGTCAAGGATCTATATGGAAAACATGTGTAAAACAGAAGTGATATCTTTCTGCTGCCTTTTGCAGCCTCTGCACAAGTTTTTATGAATTTCCATCTTTCTTAGGACCTGAAAGATTAAGGGTTTTTTTNCTTTCTGTCCCCAGTTGAGGTTAACTTCAATGTGAAACTAAACCTCAGCAATGACAGTATTTTGCAGTTTATCTTAATGAAGTTAAACTTTGTTTACACAAGAGAAATATTCTTTCATTAGTGTATTTGAGGTAAGAATAAACACAGTAAATACCACAGGCTTAAAGAAGCTGAGATAATGAGAATCTGAAGATAAAATACTGGATCATTTTCTGATTTTTTTTTCCTCTGAAGCATGCACAAACACTACGCTCAATATGAAATGTACCTGATATTTCTTCTGACCCAAACAAGTTCCACTACATTCTGCAATTCTCAACTCTCTAATATTTAGAATAATCCAAAAAACTGGCAGTATTTCAACAGAAAAAAAGAATGAATCAAGGTAAGACAATTTTTTTTTTTTCAGTTGAAATTGAAAGGTCAAATAAAACTGGTTGGAGCAAAATGCCCTTCCTGTTCTTCTGCTTTGGCATGACATATTTTCAGGAGGGAGTTATTTAATGATGACAGTCATTGCCAGTAATGCTAGCTTGTAACTTAGCTTTGTATAAAAGCATTACATCATAAACAACTCTTTGTTTTAATTTAAGAATTGATTTTAAACATAACTTTGACCATAATGTAGAAGAGCCCTACAGATAATTCAGTCGTTCCATTTGATCTTCATTACATATTATGCTTACAGAGATTCTCCATCTGGAGAATCTACCATAGAAAAAATACTTCTAATTGTTTGAAAATATTTTAAAAATCTTTCACTACATGGTTAAGCACCATGAGGGACTTAGAATTTATGTAAATTCAAGACCAACAAAATGAAATGTCTTCATACAGTTGTGACTGTCTCTGGTAGAAGAAGAAAAGTGTAGTATTAGCTAAGGACCATAAAGATCAAATGATAATTTATCTTTTGCATATTTTGTTGAGTTATTTCGGCTACAATCTGAGTGATAAGAAAATATTCACAGTTCTGTTTGGAAACAAATTTCCACCAATTTGTTTCTCTTAACTTGGTGTGTACCTTGAAGTTAGCATCAGCCTCTTAGAAGAGAATACTGATGCAGAAATAATGCACTGCCAAAAGTACAACCTGTTTATTTCATATTTCCAATATTTCTAAGGCAGCTTATTCTGCTTAGAAAATAATCAAGTAGTAAGTGAATTATTTACATTTAGGCTGTGTATAATAAACATTAAGTAACATTAATATGAGACAACAACAGAGAGGAAAAAATACACTCTCTTAATCAACTCTCTAATTGTTTTCCCAATGAAAGAGGAACTAATGTATTGCTGGTGAGGCACAAAGTTTTATTTTTTCCAAGATGTGTAATTTAACTGTGGGTGAATCTTGGAAAGCAACAATATTTAATTTCCTGTCATGGTCAAGGATCTATATGGAAAACATGTGTAAAACAGAAGTGATATCTTTCTGCTGCCTTTTGCAGCCTCTGCACAAGTTTTTATGAATTTCCATCTTTCTTAGGACCTGAAAGATTAAGGGTTTTTTTCTTATAAATGTTCTAACAAATTATTAGTCAAGCATTATGCTTAATAATCCACATAAATGGCAAATTCCACATAAGCTTCATCAAGTTTTATGGCAAATATTGCTGATTTTAATTAAAAAATAAATTTGTTGGCCATCCTATAGTAGGATTCTTCTTATTCTTCTTGAATCTTCTTTTCCTGATTCAGTGTTAAAATTGTAATCCTTACAGTGATATATAACTATCCACTGAAAAGATAGAATTAATACATATACTCAGGCTTTGATCACAATCACCTCTAGCTGTCCATAGATATAATTTCAATTATTGATGCCAATTAGCTTATGATAAACTTCAATAAAAACACCTTTACACACCAAAATGTTTTTAAGAATAAGCCACAGGTTTTTAACATATGCAACTCTATTTTTTCCAGATTACAGCTACACCTGAAGTAGTTTCTGCATAAGATTTTGCAAAAGTTTGGGATTCTTTGACTGAAAAGCAATTTAAAGTGGCTGCTTGGGGTAAGAAGCATAAGACTCCATCTCAAAAAGACCCAGGGAAATAAACAGCCCTACTTGAGAGCTATTTGCTTCAGGACCCTGGTCTGAAGTCACTGCTCTGAGCTCTTGCAAGAAAACATATTGCTACTCCTACTAATGTAGCTGACAATGTCTCTTTCTAGAAGTTTCCTTTCTTACATCCCATTTTCTCACTCAATGCAGGAGTACAAAAGCAGAGGACCAGATTAAAAAAAATATTTAAACAGTCTCACATACAAACCAACATTGATGATTGTCATTTCAGACCTGTAATTTAGTGCAGATTTAGGGCATCACAAAAGAAAAAAAATAAACCCTCAAACATTTTTGCTCCTTGTTTTGTGCTAAGGTTTTGTTGTGAGGCTCTGACTTCAGCCTAAAATCCACACTGAAAAATGAGGTCCACTCAAATGGTTATATTGTTTAATGTCACCCTGATATGATTGGATGGTTTCATTCACCCTTCTTGTTGCAAAACCAAGAAACAAAGTTGGGAGCCTTTCAATGGCACTCAGATGAGATGGAGATGCCACGTGCCAGCTCTTCTGCCTCCCACAAACCTGGAAAGCCTGGAGCTCAGCTTCTCTTGCCTAGCTCCAGCACAGTTAGCAAGGTACAGAAACACCTTGTCTTCTCTTCTGTCACTCACCCAGTTGAAAGGAGCAAAACTCCTCACTGAAACAGGCTTATTTCAACAATTCAAAGCAAAATTAAATGCCCACAATAATAAATATCTTCAAAATAAATGTCCAAGCACATTTTTTCACAGTGTTGTCTGGGACAAGTTCCCAATGTAAATTTAACAGCAAAAAAACCCTTTGTTGCCAAATTAAGTCCTCACATAAATATGTTTTTACTTTAGGAAAGTTCAAGCAAGGCTGAGAATAAGGGTGGAGACAGTTTGAAAGAATCCCAGCCAGGTTGCATACAAAGGGAAGGAGGAGCTGAGAATTTCGAACATGTTTGTGGGGGGAAGCCCAACACTGTATTTAGTTGAAGAATCAGCAAATTAGATTTGGAGCAAGTTTTAGGGCTGGTGAATGACTCCAGTATGAGTCCTCTGGAGCAGAGAGTCTTCTATGGATCAAGGGAGATCAGTCAATTGGCAGGGATGTACAAAATGTCAGTGTGAAATCTAGCGTGTTATTGAAATCCTGAATTATGCACTTTTCTCTCTTGGATATATTTCCTCCTGTTGCAGTTGTGCACAGGAGCTGTTCTGAAACTAACTCAGACTGGATGTCTGTAGCAGGTCAGTAAAGACCTGGGTGACTTGGTCTGGGTGCCCCTGCTCAGGCAGGGGGGTTGGACTAGATGATCTTCTAGGTCCCTTCCAACCCCTAATATCTGTGAATCTGTGACCACAAGATATTTATACCCAGCTAACAGAAGTTCATGGCAGGATAGATACTGAGGAGCCTTCAGCAGTGACTTGGAATAAACTGTTTCCTTCCTTTTCAGACACATTCTAACTAGATAACCAATACATTTCTGGTACTCAGGTTAATGAGCTTCTGTGCTTGGTCATTTGTCTGATGAAAGGCAGTAGGCTGCCAATGTGCTTGTGCTGGACACATTAACTCTTGCTTTTGCTGTCCTTTACTGTGGGGGAAGGTTTGGGAAAAGGAAAACAGGTCATGGTACCACAACTAGCACTGTTTATTTCAGAAGGGCAGTGGGAAGAAGAAAGCTGGTTGGGAAGGTGGGAAGTGAGATAGGCTGCAAGTTCACAACTGTTCTAATGATGCTTTATGAGGTTTGGTTTTGGTTTTGTTTGTTTGTTTTCCAATACTATTTTGCTGTCCATCTCTCAGACTTAATCCATGAATTATTTGACCCAGTTCCTTCTGATGGTCTTTATTTCTGCTCCAGCACCTGCTATGCTCCCAGCAACGGAGGCAGGAATTTTATATGAACCTGCTTCCCCTCCCCTCTTTGGCATGCCTTCTCCAGCTGCCCCCAGAGTCTCACATTGCTGACTGCAGATGTTCCTGCAGCTCCCCACAGCCACAGCAGCCCCCTTTGAGTGAAGGCGACACATGGAGGACAAGCTCTGCTGTCCCTTGCAAACCCAGGCCAGGGGCACCTGGAAAAGAAGCAAAACTGGGGTTGCTTCCTTTCCCCTCTCCTTGGGGGATGATGGCTTCCACAGAAGTGACCACAATTCACAGCTGTCACAGTGGCCCATTCCTCCTGGAAGTTCATGAAAGATGCCCTTCATTTTCCTGCAATAACTTGTCCTGCTCCCACTGTCTAGATGGTGACACAATCCTATGCTTTCTGAAGCACTTGTCTTCTAGTAATAATGAGCTGGGAGTTTCTCAGTCCAGGCTACAGCACAGAAATACATCATGTTTGTTTAGTCACACAACAAAACCTCCCTGAGTGCCCTTCCTGTACAAGAATGGCTCTGACTCTCAGAATGTTTCCAGCAAGCCCATCACAAACTTTCCTTCAGTGCCACACTATCCAGTTTTAGGGTATTTTGCCTGATTTTCATCAAAAATACTTTATTTCAGTCAGTTTTCTAACATCATTCTTGGATCCTTTCTGTGCTACTATGGATTATTCCTCTCTGGTTTGATTTTACAACCTGAAGATGGATGCCAGCATCTCATGGACACTGCACAAGAAAGGATTCTCATCTTCCCTTCTGCCTAACACAAATTCTTCTGCATCATATAATTTAAGTTTTGTTTGTTATTATTTTGTGCTGCCAAAGCATACTGGTTTTACTATCTCATAAGGCTACTAAGTGCTTACGAGGTCTTGCTAATGTTTCTGGTTTTCATGTCTCTTCAATACCTGCTCCTATAAATACCAAACTGGGAGGAGTGGCTGACACAGCAGCAGGCTGTGCTGCCATCCAGAGAGACCTCCACAGGATGCATTAGGAGAAGTATGGCCAGCAGGGCAAGGAAGGTTCTTCTCCCCCTCTACTCTGCATTGGTGAGACCCCACCTGGAATATTGTGTCCAGTGCTGGGCACTCCAGTTCAGGAAAGACAGTCTTTGAACTATTCTGTTAAGAGACGTTTCTAAGGACAGGAAGAAAGCAAATGTCAATTGAAGAACAGCAAGCAGGAAAACTGAGAAACTAATGATCAACCTTACGTTGATTCTTGATCAGGTGATGAAGTGAACATTCCTGGAAGCCATTTTAAAATATTAAGGGCAAGAAGGGTATTGGGAATGGTTAACATGGATTTGCAACAGGAAAATCATTTTGGGCCAACCTAATAGCCTTCTGCAATTAAATAATTTGCTTGACAGATGTACATCCACAAAGCATTAAACATAGAAAGTTAGGGGTTGGAAGGGACCTAGAAGATCATCTAGTGCAACATTAAGGTCATGCAACAGGAAGGCAGCAGCAGGAATAAGGGCTGCACACATTCTGATTTTCTGCACAACCTTGGCTCCAGTAATACGTTCATCTTTTATGTCCATAAAGGAAAGATATTTCTTTGTCATTTTAGGGCAGAATCCAAAGGACTTCTACTGCTGACCTACTAGTTTGTTTTTATCAGTCACAGATTTGCAAAAAACACAATTTATTCAAACATTTTGACTGATTTGTGTTCTTTATGTCTGTTTATGCCTCTGCTGAGCTGACAGACCCTCTGTAGAGTGTGCTGCTGCTGGTGCTGTCTCCTCTTATGTCAACATGACTTTGGAAGGTAAGCAAGGAAACACAGGATCCTTTACCTTCAAGATACTGTAACCTATAATCAGCTGAACAAACTGATGTACTGGAACATATGCCAGTGATGAAGTCAATGTGAGCTTCACCATGCTGTGACAGACAAGATGAAGACCTGATGAAGGCTGATGTTCCTGTCTTGGAGGCAATGCAGCTGGCATTTGTGAGAGGTGTTCAGTTAAGGATGACACTGGTATCTGGGTATAGCAGCTTCTTAGTGGGAGCCTTGCCATCATAAAGCAGGTTAAATGCCATAGGTCTGCATCTCAGAACTTGTGAGTAGCAAGCTGAGACATGCCTGGTCCTCACACATCTCTTCTGGGGCCAGGAAACTGAATGAATCCTTTGTTACCTTCCCCTCACACTCTGTTTCAGAAGTGAGGTAAGAGACCATAATTGTGAAGTAACAAGACTGCCAGACCTTGTAATGTGCAGCTAGAAAGTTGATGCCCATCAAAGCGTGGCAAAGGGAAGGGAAGTTTTCTTTTTTGATGTTTTCAAAACCACTCAAAGAGCTATCTTAAGATCTGAGAGACTTAGAAGGGAGCTTCAGCTCCTTTTTTGAGTCAGGCTGCTGCCAGAGCTGTGTGGAAAGTTCAGAGTTAACCTGAATGTTGTGAAAATCACACATGCACATGCACACACCTTTCCATTGCATACTATGACATTCATTCTCCCATCCCTGCTTCCTGCTGTATCTCAGGGTTTCACAGACATTGGTATCCATCAGAGGACAAGGGAAAACCTGCTCCTGTTGTGTCCCTGCCCCATTTTCTTCACTGGCTTTCATCTGTGTGCTGGTTCTTGTTTGGCATGTGGGACACTTTCCAATCCCTGGTATTGTTTGGGCTTACATTTTGGAAATAACTTTTGAAATGTGCTGGTATGTTTTATGAAGAATATCAGTATTACACATCTAAAATATGCCCGTGAGGGATCTTATGCCACTTTCCTTTGACAGGTGCTGAGGCAGACAACAGCCACAGAGTCACTGCAGCACAGTCAGATGTGCTGTAGGGAGCCAAGAGCAGGGCAGAATGCCCCTTGAAGAGGCAAAGGGGAATTAGCATACCTGCATTACCAAGGGGTGATGCATTGCTGGTGTAGTCTGAGTAATTGTGACTGACAGTGAAAAGCAAATAAACCTCCTGGTTAAATACACATAGCTTCAGGAGCCATCATTTCCTCTTGAGTAAGATGCAACCCCCAAATTCTGTTGTGACTTGTTGGGCTTAGGTAAACCACATAGGTGGGCTTGGCACTGGTTTAATGTCATTCATTCTTCTTTCCATGACATCTCTAAAGGGTAGCATTAAGGCCATGCAGCAGGAAGGCAGCTGCAGGAGTCAGGGTTGCACCCATCCCAGCTGCAGGCAGAGAGGGGAGCAGAGTGTGCAAAGGCTGATTGAAGTGTGAGAAACAGCCAGAGCCAAGTCACTACTGGTGCACTTTTCTCTGATCTTTGCCTGGCCAGTGGAATAGTGTTTCTTGTCCTGATTGCTGCTTCTCAGAGGCTATTCTTAACAGCAGTGGCCTTTCAGGAAGAAGGCCCATTCAGTGACTAGAAAGCTAAAAGAAGCTGGTGGTGATGAGCAGCAGCAAAACAACCTGAGAAAGGGTTGCTGGTTCTTTGCAGCAGCTAGATGAACACTAAATTTTCAGGTCCTTTTCAGATCTGTATATATCTTTGGGCATGCTTCAAAGCAGAAGCCTAAATTGCCTTTCACTAAGTGTGCCATCCATACTGACCAAGGTACGACTGCCTCTGAGAGGTTTTGGTGGCTTCAGCAGCAGGGGAGTTGCAAAGAAAGAAGGAAAGGGAAGCCAGAAGTAACTGGATGTCTCCATCTCTAGGCTGCCTGAGGACATGTAGACATCAGACTGTACTGCTCCAAAGGTGCAGAGGCTGTTATGTATCTCAGAAAGCTCTGGTGCTGGCTCTTGACACCAAATATTTACTGAGGATAGTAAGTAGAATGCACCCACCATCACTGTCCCTCCACAGAGTACATGCTCATTTCCTACCACACACTAGTGACCTCAGCCCAAATTCCACACCTCATCCCACCCCATCCTGTCCCATCCCATCCATGTTGCTTCTGTGTCTAGCTCTGAAGATATGGCAGCAAATGCAAATTAGCCACTATTCCTTCTTATGTCCATTGCTCAGTATAGAGCCATATGGCTGACAACATGCAAATTTTGGTGTGAATACAGAGAAATTAAACTCCTTCTGTCATTACTGTTTAAAAATTGTAATCCTGGATTAGGTTAGCTCAGGTATCTACCCAGGATGTGTTCTTTAATCACTTAAATGTACCCTCCCCAGCCTGTCCCAGATCCTTTTAAATCCCTTCAGTGGCTCTGTTATCTAGTTTTGAGAAGACTCAGCCTTATGAGTAATATGTCATCAGCAATATGTTCCCAACCCCTGCCAGGGTTGGCCTGTGGCCTCCCAGACCTCTCAGCTGGTGCTGCTGTGAGCCCTATCAAACTCAACTCATCCTGGTCACAACTGAAGACTTGGAGACCAGCATTTTGAATGCACTGGGTGGAAAAACATTTCCACAAACAACATCAGTAGCCCCTGGAAGAGAGGGCAGCAGGAGTCCAGGGATGGGTTTGCATCTGGCTCTGCTGGACTGGGAAGAGACCATGTGGGCTCTAGAGATGCAGCAGAGAAGGGTGAATGGAAGGCCATGACCACCTCTTCTCTTGTCTCTCTGCTCAGAAACAGCTGAAATGGAGCTATTGACTAGTAGGGGAGACCAATTGTGCTGACTGTGGTTCCTGAGTGGGCATGGGGATATTAATGCCAGCTGGAGTATGGAGGCCCACAGTGGAGGTGTGTGTTCCTACATTTGCCTTCTGGGACACTTGTAACAGTACAAGGACACGCCTGCTCCTGGATTACTGTAAAAGAAGTCCAGAATGCTCCTTTTTTTTTTCCCTTTCAGCAGTATGTTGCATCTGTGCAATGCTCTAGCTAGAGTAGAGTATCTACAGGTAACCTCTGTGCACCCTTTACCTTGTCTGCACAAGCCCCTGGGAAGACTGTGTGGGATTTACCTTTGTTTGTGCCCAGTGCACACCCTGCTGAGGGGCTTTGGGCAATGTCTGTCTACAGCAATGGCCTCAGGGATGCACTTGGGAGCTTGGCTTGCAGCAGAGAAAGGCAGTGGGAAGGAGCTGCCATCTGCTAACACTCTGAAGATAAACAGACTGTTTTTCCATTACCACACTGTTTGTGTTGAGGAAGTACCAGAGGACACGTTTCCAGTCTATGGCACTGTCTGTTTACTTGCTGTGAAGGGTGTTGAAGGGGGAGCAAAGGCAGCATGACCTGGTGATCTAACCTGCTCACTGCTGTCACTAACTTCCACCTTGGCAGCTCCCAGAAGGAGGTGTGAACTCTGGGCTGGGGGGGAGGGCATGAAGGGTCCTGGAGCCATGAAGACTGAAGCCTTGGCTCCCATAGTATTTCCTGACGGGCCAACTTCTCTGGTAGACCCTTTGCTTAGCCCTTAACTCACAGAGGAATGTAAATGCCAACATTTATGGCCCATCTTGTCTTACTTCATTACTGTTTTCTTCATAGAAATAGTCAACAAAATCTCGCTGCCTCATTATTCTCCTCCCGTGTTTTTTTTTTCCTTCTCCTTTTGATATCATTGCCCTTCATGTGCCCTTCATTCTGCTTGCAATTCTGCCCCTTCCTTTCCTTGCATCTTCCCTGTTAAAAGCAGAAGAGACCTTTGCCAAGAAACGTGAGAGCCCCCCCAGCTCCCCTGCCGTGCCTGCGTTGTCAGGCAGGGCCCCAGACCACACGCATGCTGAGCAGAAGCATTGCATCCTTGCTGCCACAGCAGCAGACATGGGGATGTGAGGGGAGGCTACCCCAGCCAGGACACACTCCCCATAAGTTTTCTTGGGTGACNAGAAAAGAAAAGAGAAAAGAAAGGAAAATAAAAAAGAAAAAAGAAAAGAAAAGAAGAGAAAAGAGAAAAGAGAAAAGAGAAAAGAGAAAAGAAAAAGAAAAAAGAAAAAAGAAAAAAGAAAAAAGAAAAAAAAAGAAAAAGATTAAAAAAAGGTCATAATTATGGTCTTTAACATAAATACTAATTAAATCTTAGAAAATAACAGAGCCAGGACCATTCAGAAGCTTTTATCACTGTTATTTCATTTGCTTTATTAACCAGTTTCTTTTATTCCATACCTCTGATGTGGGAAAGGGAAAGTGTTTGCAATATAAGTAGCTAGTCAGAATGACTAAATAAATATCATAAAGACCCAATAGTAAGTTTCTCCCAAATCACAACCTTCCCTTTTATCAGATGCTTACAAATCGTGGCAGAAATTGCTTAACTTTTATTTATTGTTGAGTTTGTATCCCTTAGGTGGGTGATATGAATATTAGGGATTTAAAGGAGCTCAAAGAATCAAAATGTGCAGTGATAAATTATATTTATTTTCCAAATGTGGGAGAGAAAATGTCAAAGTGTACGTTAATATCAGTTTCCAGTGGTTAATTTGCTGAAGGTTTGAGATCAGTTTACTTTGGTTTTTGAATGAGATATTATTTTGACTTTGAAGAACTCCTTGATCTTCCAAAAAATCTGGACCCAAATCTGGAAGTCCTGAAGATAGGAGAGCCTCTGGAAACACTCAAACACTCTTTGTGGTGCTTCCTTCTGGTTTGGTGTAACAATGACTTTTCCCTCAGCATCCTTGGGCAGTTCTTAGCACTGAAATGGGAAGCCAGGAGACTAGTGTCAAAGGAGTGCAAGGTGAAGTTTGATAAGATGCAGATAGGCAGAAGGAAAATAAAAAGAAAAACCCCCTTCTGGCTGTTGACAGCCACCTGAACTATTTTTGTCGACAGAGAGTGGTGTGAGTGTTGGGTTTGGGCTTTCTCTCCCTATCCCCCAAAGAAGCTGGGGTAAAATCTGGAAAAGGAAACTCCCACTATTTTTTCTTATCAAAAGAGTCTCCACTGAAGTCATGCTCAAGTGCAACTGGAGATACAAAGAAATCTGTGCTCTGGCCCCAGTCAGAGAGTTTTCAGGGGACTTTTAAGGCTCTGGTGGTACCACGACTATTTTTGTGCTTTTGGAGTCACCAAACCCTGACATCTGATCATGAGCGGTGGTTGTATCTCACACGACTGAATCTGTGGGAGAGGAAATAGCATTTATTTTTGCACCATTTGCTCTCTGTGGACACTGAAGTGTCCTCACAGAGACTCTATATTAGTGAAGCAGACGAAGGCCAGTTGGCCCATGAAACTCCTTTAAAAGAGGAAGATGTCTGTTGCCTGTTGCACACTCAGTAGTGGATTGATCATTCAGAACTGTTCAGTTGCAGTGGGGTGGTTTTTTCCTGCTCAGAATCCCAGAGGATGCCAGTCTGTGCTTTGGGGGAGTTCACTGTCTCTTAACATGCCTACAAGATGAAGGTGTTGCAATGGAGCAGAAGGAGATCCAGGATAGAGCATGGGGGAGGTGGTATTTTTACATGGCAGAATGCAATGTAAATGAGCATCTTGGGCTGCAACATCAGGATGGTTTGGGTTGTTGCCCTCTGGGTTAAGCACCTATCTCTTTCACCCACATGGCTTTCCTGCTTTTGGTTCTGGAGCAAACTCACTCAAAACTATCTTGGGGATCATGACACTCAATTTGGTGGTGAAGATGTACCAGCTTTCCATTCAGCTATCAGCAAAAATCTACATATTTTTAATGAACCTAAAGAAACTTTACACTTGTTTTTGTTTTTTGGGTTTTTTTTAGTTTTTTTTTTTAATGTCAGAATTCTGCTTGCAATAGGTAATTGTTAGTTTTCTGTCACTGGATTATTAATAAAAAGCTAGATTTATTTACTTGGCAGGCAAAACCAGTCTTATTAAAACAAGACTTGGATATAAACAATAATTACAGTCCATCTAAATACTAATTTGTCATTAAAAACATATTCATTTTGGATTAACACTTGTGTGGCTCCCAATCATGCAACTTCTTAGTGATACAGATAAATGAACTCATACATGTAGTCTCAATTAATTCAGTAAGATTACTTAGATGATTAAGGAATTCTCAAATGAGTAAGAGCTGAAGGATCTGGCCCTTAGGGAAATATATTTATGACTTTGTTGTTAATTCTCATGACTTATGTTTTCAATAAGCAAATGGTATTAATTCAGCTCACAATAGCTTCTTAATTAACCTCCGCACATCAGAGGCATATTCAGGAATCTTAATTTAAAGCATTACTATCTAAGCATGTCATCAACCATCCCATTCCTCAGTGTAACAATTGACTGTGTGCACATGGCAAATGCTAATGCTAAGTTGACACAGTTCAAAGAGCCTCCCAGAATAAGAGTGGGAAAGACTTGGGGATGGTCTGCATGTAGATATTGTATCAAACTGGTTATTTTCCTTACAACTATTCTGCATCCACACAGAAAACTTATTAAAACAAGCCATTTGGCATCACAAATTGTACTAAGCACTCCTCCCTATATATCCAGTGTTAGAGTTTGTCAGCTTTAGGATTTGGGTTGTCCCTTTTCCGTTACCCTTGCTCTCAGTGCCCAGGGACTCCTGGCTTCAGGATACATCTTGGGTGGATGTTATCCCACCCTTTAGACACAGGGGTGCCCCCAGATTGTGACAATCCCCAAGATGTCTTAACTTGATAGATCCCTAGGACCACATACAGGCCAGGGAGTCCAATGGGGGAAGATTTGTGAGAGCAACAAAAGCCCATATGATCCATACAGGTACCCTGGAAAATCAACCTGTCTAGTCTGTCATTTCCTGCTAAAACTGGATATAAGAAAATGGCAAAATAATCTGGAATTTTTAAAGAAGAAAAAAGAAAAAAATTAAAAAAAAAGAAAAAAAAGAAAGAAAAAAAAAGAAAAATAGATGCAGTTCAGTGAACACAGAGACAAATATTGGTTATTTTAAAGGAATCTGCACAAATACATACGGAGAGAAAATAGCTTTATAGCAAAAGACAGTACACTANCCTACAAGATGAAGGTGTTGCAATGGAGCAGAAGGAGATCCAGGATAGAGCATGGGGGAGGTGGTATTTTTACATGGCAGAATGCAATGTAAATGAGCATCTTGGGCTGCAACATCAGGATGGTTTGGGTTGTTGCCCTCTGGGTTAAGCACCTATCTCTTTCACCCACATGGCTTTCCTGCTTTTGGTTCTGGAGCAAACTCACTCAAAACTATCTTGGGGATCATGACACTCAATTTGGTGGTGAAGATGTACCAGCTTTCCATTCAGCTATCAGCAAAAATCTACATATTTTTAATGAACCTAAAGAAACTTTACACTTGTTTTTGTTTTTTGGGTTTTTTTTAGTTTTTTTTTTTAATGTCAGAATTCTGCTTGCAATAGGTAATTGTTAGTTTTCTGTCACTGGATTATTAATAAAAAGCTAGATTTATTTACTTGGCAGGCAAAACCAGTCTTATTAAAACAAGACTTGGATATAAACAATAATTACAGTCCATCTAAATACTAATTTGTCATTAAAAACATATTCATTTTGGATTAACACTTGTGTGGCTCCCAATCATGCAACTTCTTAGTGATACAGATAAATGAACTCATACATGTAGTCTCAATTAATTCAGTAAGATTACTTAGATGATTAAGGAATTCTCAAATGAGTAAGAGCTGAAGGATCTGGCCCTTAGGGAAATATATTTATGACTTTGTTGTTAATTCTCATGACTTATGTTTTCAATAAGCAAATGGTATTAATTCAGCTCACAATAGCTTCTTAATTAACCTCCGCACATCAGAGGCATATTCAGGAATCTTAATTTAAAGCATNAATAAAAAAAAAAAAAAAAAAAAAGAAAAGAGATGAGTGAACTTAGCCACAAAATAAGTCAAGGGAAAAATGAAGTACTAATTAAGAAAGCTGGGGTTTTATGCAAATGACTTCTTCACCGAAGACAGTCTAATGAATGTGCCCTGAGTCGATCCGTGTGCGTTTTCGCCAAGCTGACAGCTGGCTCGGAGGAAGGTCAGACAGAATCAAGCGTGCACAGAGCATAATCCTTCAGATTGGCAGCTCTGCCCCCTGGTCACTGTTTGATTATCTCCCAAATTGCTGTATTTCACAGAGATAATGATTTTTTATGGTCACAGATTTGAAGACAACTGCTGTATCCTGAGGGTTGTCGTTCTGCAAGGAGACACTGCTGCTTCCTTCAGAGGAGAAGAAGGGGGGAAAAAAAAGAAAAATAGATGCAGTTCAGTGAACACAGAGACAAATATTGGTTATTTTAAAGGAATCTGCACAAATACATACGGAGAGAAAATAGCTTTATAGCAAAAGACAGTACACTATACAACATAATGCAAACAAAAAACATTATATATGTCATTTTTGTATAAAAAGCAAATTTTTTAATAGGAGTAGGTAAAGATGAGTATCACATCTGAGACATGTCACAACACATTTCTATCCAGTTCTTGACTGATACAGTGTCATGTTTAATGTGGATTTAAAGAAAAAATGTGTGAGAACCTGAAATAGACTAGAAAAAAAAACAAAAAACAAACAGGAATAATCTNTTTTGTGCTTTTGGAGTCACCAAACCCTGACATCTGATCATGAGCGGTGGTTGTATCTCACACGACTGAATCTGTGGGAGAGGAAATAGCATTTATTTTTGCACCATTTGCTCTCTGTGGACACTGAAGTGTCCTCACAGAGACTCTATATTAGTGAAGCAGACGAAGGCCAGTTGGCCCATGAAACTCCTTTAAAAGAGGAAGATGTCTGTTGCCTGTTGCACACTCAGTAGTGGATTGATCATTCAGAACTGTTCAGTTGCAGTGGGGTGGTTTTTTCCTGCTCAGAATCCCAGAGGATGCCAGTCTGTGCTTTGGGGGAGTTCACTGTCTCTTAACATGCCTACAAGATGAAGGTGTTGCAATGGAGCAGAAGGAGATCCAGGATAGAGCATGGGGGAGGTGGTATTTTTACATGGCAGAATGCAATGTAAATGAGCATCTTGGGCTGCAACATCAGGATGGTTTGGGTTGTTGCCCTCTGGGTTAAGCACCTATCTCTTTCACCCACATGGCTTTCCTGCTTTTGGTTCTGGAGCAAACTCACTCAAAACTATCTTGGGGATCATGACACTCAATTTGGTGGTGAAGATGTACCAGCTTTCCATTCAGCTATCAGCAAAAATCTACATATTTTTAATGAACCTAAAGAAACTTTACACTTGTTTTTGTTTTTTGGGTTTTTTTTAGTTTTTTTTTTTAATGTCAGAATTCTGCTTGCAATAGGTAATTGTTAGTTTTCTGTCACTGGATTATTAATAAAAAGCTAGATTTATTTACTTGGCAGGCAAAACCAGTCTTATTAAAACAAGACTTGGATATAAACAATAATTACAGTCCATCTAAATACTAATTTGTCATTAAAAACATATTCATTTTGGATTAACACTTGTGTGGCTCCCAATCATGCAACTTCTTAGTGATACAGATAAATGAACTCATACATGTAGTCTCAATTAATTCAGTAAGATTACTTAGATGATTAAGGAATTCTCAAATGAGTAAGAGCTGAAGGATCTGGCCCTTAGGGAAATATATTTATGACTTTGTTGTTAATTCTCATGACTTATGTTTTCAATAAGCAAATGGTATTAATTCAGCTCACAATAGCTTCTTAATTAACCTCCGCACATCAGAGGCATATTCAGGAATCTTAATTTAAAGCATTACTATCTAAGCATGTCATCAACCATCCCATTCCTCAGTGTAACAATTGACTGTGTGCACATGGCAAATGCTAATGCTAAGTTGACACAGTTCAAAGAGCCTCCCAGAATAAGAGTGGGAAAGACTTGGGGATGGTCTGCATGTAGATATTGTATCAAACTGGTTATTTTCCTTACAACTATTCTGCATCCACACAGAAAACTTATTAAAACAAGCCATTTGGCATCACAAATTGTACTAAGCACTCCTCCCTATATATCCAGTGTTAGAGTTTGTCAGCTTTAGGATTTGGGTTGTCCCTTTTCCGTTACCCTTGCTCTCAGTGCCCAGGGACTCCTGGCTTCAGGATACATCTTGGGTGGATGTTATCCCACCCTTTAGACACAGGGGTGCCCCCAGATTGTGACAATCCCCAAGATGTCTTAACTTGATAGATCCCTAGGACCACATACAGGCCAGGGAGTCCAATGGGGGAAGATTTGTGAGAGCAACAAAAGCCCATATGATCCATACAGGTACCCTGGAAAATCAACCTGTCTAGTCTGTCATTTCCTGCTAAAACTGGATATAAGAAAATGGCAAAATAATCTGGAATTTTTAAAGAAGAAAAAAGAAAAAAAATTAAAAAAAAAGAAAAAAAAGAAAGAAAAAAAAAGAAAAATAGATGCAGTTCAGTGAACACAGAGACAAATATTGGTTATTTTAAAGGAATCTGCACAAATACATACGGAGAGAAAATAGCTTTATAGCAAAAGACAGTACACTATACAACATAATGCAAACAAAAAACATTATATATGTCATTTTTGTATAAAAAGCAAATTTTTTAATAGGAGTAGGTAAAGATGAGTATCACATCTGAGACATGTCACAACACATTTCTATCCAGTTCTTGACTGATACAGTGTCATGTTTAATGTGGATTTAAAGAAAAAATGTGTGAGAACCTGAAATAGACTAGAAAAAAAAACAAAAAACAAACAGGAATAATCTTGGAAAAAAAAAAAGTTGTTGTCTATCAGGAAATATCAGGCAAAATGAGGAATGACTCATCAACACCTGAGAAGTCACAGATATATAGGAAACTGCCACAGCAGGAATAGTTTGTTTTAAAGCATAAAGAACAAGAAGCAATGAGGGCAAATTGCAGAAAAGATATTAGTATTCAAAAATAGGAAAAAAAAATAACTGCAAGGACAGAGAATCACCTCAATTTATTGTAAATGTGGAGAAATATGCCCTCTTGAAAATGCTGATTTATGACAGACACTCTGAGTGACTATACATATTTATGTACATGCAAGCCACACACAATGCAATTTAATAACCATGTATTTAGGAGAAGAATGAGGCAGGCTTTTATTTCATAGTATCATAGAATGTTTAGGGCTGGAAGGGACCTCCAAAGGTCATCTAGTGCAGCCCCCCTGCAGGGAGCAGGGACACCCTCCTATTTCCACCAGGATATGAAGTGAAATAATTTCTAGTCTAATTTTTTATGAGTAATGGGGTCAATGCCATCAAAAAAACTTGGTACCAATTTTGAAAAGCATAATGAAAAACAGCCAAACTGCTTGAAATAATAACCTCACCACCTAGGAATATGCAAAGATTTTATCTTTCGTTTACGAAAGTGTTTTGAAAAGTTCACTTCAAACATGGAGGAAAAAATAGGAGCCAGAAGGAAATTCTGTATTTGTGGTATTTTTAATGCAAAATGCAATTTGCAAATTGTATTGTGTTGATAATTTCACTAATCATCCCTGAAAGAGCAGAGTCACCCCCACATGTCTGGAATAATGAACCAGAACCTCACAGTTCTCAGTCACTCATTCCCATGAAAAGCCAGCAGTTGATTGTGGCATCATTTTCCTTCTGTCCCTTCTGTCCCTGTCTGTCTGTCTTGCAATGTGCTAGGTGCCACATAGAGAAAACATACAGAAATACTCATGTGTGAGTTGTCACTGAAATGGGACTCAATGAAAGGTGAACACACACAATGCCATGAGATCAGAGCTTTCCAGGGAGTCAGACAGAGCAGAGGACTATTATGACATCCCAGAGGTACTCTTGGTTATTATGTTTGCTTGCTCCATTAAATGTGTGATTTGAGAGGCAGATGGGGAGACAAATGCTTTTCTATCTTGGTGATACTTATACAGGGATGTACTACAGCTCAGGAGCAGTAACTATGTCATGTGACTTACATTATTTATCAACCCTGTGAGTTGCAAATATATTCAAATTGCAATTGACAGCTTGTAAACAATCTGCAAACCAAGAATTAGCCTCTCCAGGGCATCACATCTCTTTCTGAGTAACATATAAATATGAATATTTTACTATCTGGATGAAACAATTCATGAGCAGTCGAAACAGTAACACGCATGAAAACCATCAAATAATGATGCATTTATTTTGTTAATTATATGTTTGTCTTTCTTTCCAACCACTTATTTTCCTGTCTTTTCTGGATGTCTTCTCTGAAAAGAAAAACAAAAAAGAAAACACAAAAAAACCCCAAACAAAACCCAGATGGCCTTAAATGCATCTTCAGGCCAGAGAAGAGAGTTTTGGCTACGTGCAACTGACAATATCAAAAAAAAGAAACAAACCTCCTACAAAGAGAGATTAGAAAGTGAGCCTTAATGACAAATAGAAACAATACTTGTAAAAGAAAAAAAGAAACCCAGGCTCCCATCTCACCAAACAATAACAGAGCATTATTGCATTTATTTGCATACAAACTGTGCCCACTGAACGAATAGAAATGTTCAGAAAATGCCAGTAAAATCTGGTAGGGGTCAGATTCAGAGCCCTGAGAGCATTCTCACACCCATTATCACATAATTAATCATTCCCCTCCTCTAACTAGCACACACACATGCACACACTCACCAGCCTGGTGTGCAAATGAGAGGAGCATAAGGAGATTCAGACTGCTCTTTCTCTCCTAGCTGTGTTTGCTTGGGGAGGAGAAGGGCTGAAGCTGTTGGCTGGGCTGGTAGAGCTTGTGGTGCCCAAGTGAGAATATTTCTGGGTTAGAGGGGGGTGCAGCTCTGTCACTGCTGCTGCTGAGCCTGATGGATCAAAACCCATGCCCCCGAAGCCCAGCAGTGACCACTATATGTTATCTCTGCATCACTGTTGTTGCTCAACATTCTGGCTTGGTAGAGCAAAACAAAAGACACTAAGTGTGGGAAAAAATCACCTTTCTGACTGCATAGGTCTAAGGAATAAAGAGAATACTGGAAGATGGGCCTTCAAAGGTCAGTAGAAGGGGCATTTTCCATACAATAGAAATGAAGGTACATAAAGTATAATAGATCCATCAGCTTCTGAGATGCTATTTCTGGTGTGTCCTCATCTGACACTCCCAGCAGAGGATTATGAGGGCACGCTGGCAGCCTGTGTATGTTGAAGAGGTCCATGCCCAGTGCAGACTTTAGCTTTGAATATTTTCATGGAGAACAGGCTAGAGAGAAGCAATCCTCTGTAGTGATCCATAACCTGTGGTAACACAAGCCAACAGCTGCTTCTGGTTAGCATCCTGAGTCACAGCACAAAGCAAATATGGTATGTGGACTCACCCACATCTCACTGTACCTCTGGGGTCAGACCTGGCCCAGGCTCAGAGCAGCCACTAGTGCAGGAAAGGCAGAAAAGGGCCTAGCTGAGTCTTCTATAAAGCACAGTGTCTGCACAGAGGCAGAAAATCCCACTGCAGTTTTCTACCAGCCTTAATCCAGATTTCTCCAGAGAGAAAAAGATTCCTGTTTTCCCATCCTTGTTGTCAAGCATAGCACACTGAGGATTTGTTAGCCTAGGAGATGCTACATGTGCTACAGCTGTTAAGTGCCTTCCTTCCTTCCTTGAACTCCATCTCCTCCAGGCTCAGGCTCAGTGTATCTCAAAGAGTAGGAAATCCAGTAAGAGAGTTAGGAGACCTGCATGGTTGAGCAGAGAGCTCCTAGATAAACTTAAGCAGAAGAGGGAAATATATAAAACATGGAAGGAGGGACAGGCCACTTGGGAAGAATACAGGGAGGTTGTCAAAGGATGCAGGGATGCAACAAGGAAAGCTAAGGTCTCCCTTGAATTAACCTGATGAGGAAGGTCAAGGGCAACAGGAAAAGCTTCTACAAGTATGTTGAAGCCAAAAAGAAGTCTAGAGGCAATGTGGGCCCTGCTGGATGAAGTGAGTGCCCTGGTGACTGAGGACAGAGAGAAGGCTGAGTTACTGATGCCACCTTTGCCTCAGTCTTTACTACTAAGGTCAGCTACCAGGAGTCCCAGGTCTCCAAGACCACAGAGGAATTTTGGAGGGAAGAAGTTTTTACCTCAGTTGAAGAGGCTTGGGTTAGAGACCAGTTGAGCAAACTGGACATCCACAGGTCCATGGGCCCTGATGGGATACACCCTCCTGGACCTGGGTGACTTGGTCTGGGTGACCCTGCTCTGACAGGGGGGTTGGACTAGATGATCTTCTAGGTCCCTTCCAATCCCTAACACTCTGTGATTCTGTGATTCACCTCCACAATGGTCATTTGCCTCTAGGACAGGAGGTCATCTGCCTCTTAGGACCACCCTTTAGTCTTCACCCTGCTGAAACCTGAACAAAAGTAGCAGCAGATGGCCTAACCCACTGCATGGATCACGTCTCCAGTCATTCCTCATCTCTTCTACTCCCTCTGGCTGTCCTCAGTTTCCCGGTGGATCCCAGGGGAGATTGCAACCAGAGACACACAGGCAATTTGGTGCTGCTCTGCTCTGTTTTGGAAACCTGGCAGCCCCCTTCAGTCCCATCCTGGAGCAGAAGTGGATAGTGCAGATGCTGGGCTTTGTCCCTTGCCCTCTGGTTGCACACTTGCACCTCCAGGTCCAGCCTTTGGTTGCAGCTTGTGACCATGTAGCTGGAGGACAGGGAGAGGCCAATTTTAACTTCTTAGATCAGATGACAGCCCAGAGTTTGGCAGCAGCAACCTTGGGTGGGGATCTTAGGAAAGGCAAGGCATGGGGTGCCCTCCTACATCCTCACTGCTGGGTACTGCACCTGGAAATGGAAATTAGGTCGGTTGCAGGAAGCCTTTCCCCTGCTGTTTCACATGGCTCAGCAACATGTGAAGGCCACTGCTTGTCACTGCAAGAGCTGATGGTGGGGTTAAGAACCACAGGTCAGGCAAAGGAAGGGAGGTGATAGTTATCTGACCTGACCCCAATCTGGAAATAGAATCATCACATTTATTCCTCCCAGTTGTGAAACCTGGCGAGTGAGATTGGTCAATGAGAAACACTTGCAGGGTTTCATCTGGTCCTTCAGATGTTCTTTTTACCTATTGTACATTTCAAGCTTTTTGACTTCTAGTGGCAGCATGGCCGTGAAGTTTGGTAATCAAATAGCCACAGCCTCCTCTGTGCAAGAAATAGCAACAGCACTAGGGCGCCCTGCAGCCCTTTTGAAGTAGCTGTTTAAGGAAAAAAAAGGTTGCTATGGTTTGTCTTGTCTTTCCCCTTGGTTTCTGAACAAATCCCTGAAGTTGTATTTCATGTTCTCCTCTGACTTTAGGTACTGTACCAATCCACAGAGCACCTGCAAGGGGTGGCAGGAGAGAAGTGTGAGTGTCAAGTTCAGATTTAATGGGGGATGCCCTTACTATCCCCTTTTTCCATCCAAACTGGCATGTTCTTGGGTGTATGAGACACAGCCATAATTCTTTTCCATTGAGACGAGGGCTGTGCCAGCCCTGAAACTGCAGAATGTAATTTCTACAGAGCAAAATTGAATTCAGGGATCTGAATCTCAGTCCATTAGGGTAATGAGCAGGAAACACCACATCTGGGACAGCCTGGATATTTTTTTTGTTTCTTTGCATGACCCAAGCACATTCTTTTTTGAGAGCTGGTAACCCAAACACCAGTCATTAGAGAGGTTCAGACATGAAGACCCTACCCCAGGCTCTCCTGCTAAGCCCCAGCCAAAGAGTGGGCACCATCAGCCAGAACAATTCCTGTCCCTGCTGCCTGCCCCAGGCACCTTTCACTGCAGAGACCGCCCTGTTCACAAAGCTTATTCTTACATGTTGGGGTTTGGACTTGGTAACAAAGAGCCTGTGTGTGCATCTTATTATGTTTTCTTGCTTATTTATTTCTGGGATGGGTGTTTGGAGCTCAGACCGATGCTAAAGGTCCAGGCTGACCTTTCCTTCCCATCAGGGGCTGTCTTCTTGTGTGATCCCTGCCTGCTGAGGCACAAGGCAGGGCTCCTCACCAGCTGGGAAACAGCTCCCTGGGACCATTGTTAGTCTCCAGGACCCCTTCACAGAACTGGGGAAGGGACAACATTCACAGCAAAGGAGGATACGAGGCAATAAATATTTTATGTGTGGAAGATGCCAAATTAAATCTGAGGCATTTGGAAAACCACAAGAATACTCCAAGGCCATGAACATTATTCCTGCTACACAACAAGAAAAACAGAAGATTCAACAGACCATAAAATGAAGGGGAAAATCATGTTTTCATGCCTCAGGAGGGTTTGAAAATTCAGTGGTGCTGCTGCTGCTGCTACCACCACCATTAAGGACTTTTCATTGATGTCAGTTCAGGGGCAAAGCTTAGGTGAATGCTGGCTCAAGGGCATTTAACCCTCCAAGTGCTTCACAAACATTAATTAATAGAGCTGGGCAAATAATTTGCAGCAGATTATCCAATGAATTCAGGGCCTGTCTCTGTTTGCAGAGAGCTGGTTTGTGTTCTGGTTTTGCTCTGCTGAGCAGCAAAATAAGTTTACTCTCCTCAGCAGTGCTCAGCCTAAATGTTATCTGGGGTTTGGGGCAGACCCATCCTCCCAGGTGTTTTCCCTGTTCAGGTGAGCAAAGTTAGGGCAAATATGCTGCTCTGCTCCTCTCTCTTTTAGGGTCAAGCTGGGAGCT
The DNA here is from genome assembly GCA_013401355.1 of Ceyx cyanopectus. NCBI lineage: Eukaryota > Metazoa > Chordata > Aves > Coraciiformes > Alcedinidae > Ceyx > Ceyx cyanopectus. Next base: position 99,097 of record VYZU01040987.1, on the reverse strand, counting down.
ACAGTAAAATGTCATGCAGTGCTGCTGGCATCAGCAGGGGCCAGGCTGTGTTCCAAAGGGTGACCCCTGCCCAGCTCCTCCTAGGGGTACACTTGTTACTGGTTCTGTCCTGTGCCATCAGGCATCAAGATATCTCTACACTGTTCTGAGTGAAATGAGTTTGTCTGGTGACAGGACTATGTTGCTACTAGTGGGTCTGCCAAGATGTCTTGCCAGCAGTCTTCTGCCTGCCAGGAATCATCCTGTCTCAGTGAAAAATAATGAGGCGTACAAAAGCAAATATAATAGACACAAAGAGCTAATAAATAGGCACATAAGAGTGTGCTTAAAATCATACAGTATTGTTAATCATTTGTAACCTGAAAGCCTATGAAAAATTTAAAACCATCTCAACTGTTTTCTGCATATATTTCTGTGTACATATTTTTTTTTAATATTTCTGAATGTGTCCGTGTGTGTGTCCATAAATGTGTGCGTTTCTTGGTAGTCTGTGAAGCTTCTGCTTTCACTGGAACAAAATTTAATAAAGAATTAAAATTAATCAAAGTTCTGAAATTGTGTTCTTTAGAATCTCAAAAATTATACTTGCTTGTCAGTCTCATTATTACTTGTCCAGAAATATTATATATATATAAAAAAGAGTCCAATATGTATAAAAATATATATCTTGTCCACTTTTTTAAGTATCATATAGATGTGGGACTGTATGTATGTTCAATCCATTAAAACATAGGGCCTAGTAATTTGAGAAACTTAGAAAGGATAATTATAGTCAAGTTGAAGACCAGGGGAAGACCTGGTTCTGTGGGTCAGCCAGTACCTCCCATTCCCACTGAATCCCATCCATAATAGGATGTAAATGACAAGAAAAGGAAAAACTAGCCATGAAAAATCAAACCACTGAATTGAACAGTATGTGGATTTAATCATCAAAGGTAACAATATTTGTAACATCTACCATGCAAAAGAACCTTAACTTGGAAAAATCACTATGTGAATTAACTAGATGTGCATTACTGTTGGAAATAATGTCTTGATGGCATTTACAGAGACCTATAGCAATGACTGTAGTTAGCAAATAGCATCTACATTGGTAAAAAAACAAATAAAAAAAGAAGAAAAAAAAAAGATGCTGGCTTGATAAACTGCAAATATAAAGTGTGAAGATCTCTTGGGATCTGAGTGCAGCTGCCAAGGGGTCAGAGAAAAACACAACTGAGAAAGAACAATAAACATGGCGTTATTACAGACCATGGGACAATGCCTCTGTCCTCCAGGACTGTAAATAAGCAGGAGATGGAGCAGTTTCAGAGGGCAGGGGAAGGGTCTGGAATGGGTGCAAGGGACTGGGGCAGGGGATGGAAGGCAGGCTGCTGTCCATCCAGAACTTCTGCCCAAGATGGGCACTTCCACCACTGACACCTGGCTTGATGGTCTAACTCCTGTTAGGGAAAGAGCTTTTATGCTTTTCAAAACACTCTGTAAATCCATGGTCAAAAGAGCAAGTAAAACCTGGTACATGTGTGCAGACAGACATTTAAAAAATGAATGAATAACAACCCAAATAAACCCTCAGTTATAATGTTTATCTGCTTCCCAATATCCTGTCACAGCTGGAAGAGATCTTTCCTCCTTCCTAACATCTGCTCTCTCCCTCCCTTCCCACATCTATATGGAGATGGGCACGTGCCCTGCAGCACCAGCATGTTCAGCACCCTCTGGACTGTGGAACAGCTGAAGGCTCGACGGGATACTGAGGGACATCAATGAGACTTGATATGGAAAACATAAAAATCAATGAAAGACTGAGTGAACTTTGGATCTTTATACAAGTCATCCTGAAAGGTGGCTCTGTTGAGGGAGGGGTTGGTCTGTTCAACCAAATAAGAAGTGATAGGACAAGAGGAAGTGGCCTCAAGTTGCACCAAGGGAAGTTGAGATTGGATGTTAGAAAGAATTTATTTATTGAAAGGGTTATCAGGCATTGGAAGGGCTTGTCCAAGGCTGTGGTAATCTCCATACCTGGAGGTATTTAAAAGTTGTGTAGTCAAGTTGTCAGTGTTAGGTTAATGACTGCACTCTTAAATATCTTAAAGGTCTTTTCCAATCTAGGCAATTCTGTGATTCTGTGATTGGATAGATAATTAATTCAGCCATGTAATTAATTAATGACACGTTAGCAAATGCACAGATGATGCCTAACTGGAAGAGATACAAAAACCTGGTGAGAACAGGGAAATTAGGATTCAGAAAGCTGAAAACTCTGGGCAGAAATGAGCAAAATTATATTTTAGATGGGGGGCGAGCATAAGGTAAATACATTTCAAAAGTGTAAATCAAATGTTTAGCAACACTGAAGCGTGGAATATAGAGATCTTGGGTTCTGGGGTGAAAATAAACTGCAAATGAAATAGTTCACTAGGTGCTGTGACCAATCAGGTGTATTTTTATTGTAATTTTCAATTCAGGCCTTTCACTTGGGCGAGGATAGGTGGGATTTTCTCTTAGCAGTGCCAGGACTGGTAAGCAACATTCCCTGGATGTGGAAGCACCTCTGTGTGTGCACAGACAGCAGGGAGCCCATGCTGCCATGAGACCTGTTCTCCAGCATCCTCTCTCCAGCATTTGCTTGCAGAGCCTGTTAACCCAGAAAGACCCCACCTGACTATATTCAGGTTGGGGTTGTATCTGTAGGTCTTGAGTAGAAACTTGGATACTTGATTACAAAGATATATTTCTGCACAAAATATTTCTTATATATATTTCTTACGCAATCATATTCCTGCACTTGACTTGGGAGTGAAATATTTAATGCATTTCTGGAAAATTATACTTTCTTATCTTGTTACTCAACATAGGCAGATCATTTTAATTGGCATTTTCCTTTGCCTAAGGGAATGAGGTTACTTTATACTTTGCCATCTGTATTGAGCATCACATGCTTGTCCAATGAAGAGCAGAATCCTGAAGTCATATGAAGTATTTCTCTTTTCACTGGTGACATAGCACTGATGGCTACCAGTTAGGATCCAGTCCCAGAAACCTTCTATATTTGGTAACACCTTGGAGGTATTTTACCATTTGTAGTGACTGAAAGTGAGTAATCTTTTACAAGCATCTCATAAACCAGCAAGAAATAGATGGAACTTCCTTTCTTCTAACATGGAACAAAGAACTTTATGAAAATAATATAAGGCTTTCATTTTTTTTATCTGAGTTCTTCAGTTAGATTTCCCTGAGATCTCCTTGCCTAGCTCCATGTTACAAATCTGGAATAAAAAAGAAAATCTTGGAAGGTGTGGAAATAAAATTAGCAGAGGAAAACTTAGCTACAAATCCAGAAAGAATTGGGTTGATTTTTTTCACTTAACTTTTTTTTTTTTACTTTAACATTTTATTTTTACTTTATAAAGCAGTCTTCACACTTGATAATTCTGTTAACCTTTAGCTGGTTAGACCTAGACTGGTCATGAAAATATAATTGTACACTAGTCAAAGAAAGAGATGGAATTATAAGTTGTCATTTTTCTAACATCCATGATATTAGGGTGGTGGAAAAATATCTCCTAAAATATTAACTGTTACATTAAAGTCTTTCGTTTCCCATATAACTGTAAGGATCCAGGAGTAAATTACAGGTATTTATATACCCAAGATATTGAAAAAAAATAGAAAATGTAAAGAAAACAAAATTTTGTGAGAGTCTGCTGGAGGGTTATTGAGGACAAATTGATTGCCTCTCTATTTAGAAGGGCAGAGACAAAGAGACATCAAACTTTGCTAAGAGCACCAAATGAGGATGGGTAGGACTTTCTCTTTTTGTTGCTTTCAGGAACTAGTGAGGACACTTGTGTACGTAGAATCAAGTGTGTGGATTTCCTCACTGATAACACGGGCATCCTGCTGCGTAAGTGCTGCCAGATCAGGGCTCTGGGCAGCTCCTCCCATGGACAACTTTCATGATTAATGAGTTATTTTCAGAGAAGCAGCTCACACTGATGATGATGATGATGATAATAACACTAATATAGTAGTATGATGGTGATGATGATAATAACAATAATATAACAGTAATAATAATTATTATTATCATCATCTTATTCCATGGCCTCTTCCTGAAGTCAGTGACTACAGCTTTGTAACAAACTTGTCCCAAGTCAGTGTGTGCAGATGTCAGCTCTGTGGTGCAGACCACAACCTCCTTGCTTCAAATGCATCGAGAGGCTGAGGACATTGTTGTGGCCCAGGGCTGTTGTAGAGAGGGAGGAAAAGCACTGCTGAGGCAGCTTGTGGAGCTGGACATGTAACCAGGTCACTTCCCTTCTGGCAGCTTATAAAAGTGCTAGAGGAAGCCTGCAGTGTACACTGACGTGAGGTGGAGGGCAAAATGGGAGTGGAAGAGGACAACTGAAATGTGCAAACGCACAGACAAAAAAGGAAGAAAAGGGAAGTGTAATAATAATAATAATAATAATTAAGTGCGTGAGATATGTTCATATTAAAGAAGGATGAAGTAATTTGAAATTTAGGTCAGAAAGCAAGCACCTGTCAGCAGTGCTGATTTGTGTATTGTTTTCTGCACCTTTGCAGCTGCTCTATCCTCTTGCCTGACCTCAGATCTTAAAGTCTCGAAGTACTGAGGGTAACAAACTCATGGGATGTGATGGCAACAAATTCACACTGCTGCCTGCAGGAAGCTGCGGGGGTAGACCCTCCAAGTTGGGAAGAAATGATCTCAAGATTGGACTTCTCAGTTGCTGGGGAGGGTGAACTATGTCAGCAAGAATGCCACGTGGGCATGCGACAGGGGTAAGCCTGGCCAGAGGTGACATCTGTCTGCATCTGTCTGCATCTGCTGTTCTAACTCAGTGGAGGGTGTGTAACTCTTGCCATATTGGAGCACAGCCACGTCCACCGTGGCCAGCATCCTGCTGCTGCCCGGGGCTGGGGCCGGATGATTCAGAGGAAGGTGACGCCCTCCCCTCTCACCCTGTCTGATGGGCAGGGCTGATGATTGCACAATCCTCCACAGGCCTCAGGGAGGCCAGACAGTGACTTCAGCCCATGATCAGCTTCCAGCCTGGAACACGGAGATTAATGGCTATTGCAGTATCTGTCCTGGCCAGCAGACTGCAAAAGGCCTTTTGTCCATATGAATATTTAACCTTTTCCTGGATCTCATCACACTTTATCTCGAGAGGGCATACAGAAGCCAGGCTGTCTTTGCTCCATGCATCCACCAAGTCAGGGACACAGCAAGGCTGTAGGATGTCAGACTTACCACAGTGCATCTCAACATAGCACGTTTGATGGATTATTGATGGATCAACCCCAAACATGCAGGGGTTCATTCCCCCAGGTGCACCCAGTGCCTGGGCTCTGTGTGAGCTTTGCTGGGAGTCTGACACCTTGTTATGTCCAGCCCAAGCTGCAGCCAGCTCTAGGGCCTGAAGTTTTTTAACACTCCTTACTGGGGACTGAGGGGCAAGCAGGGAGGAGGAAGAGAAGTAGAGAGTCTCTGTCCTACAGTGGCATGTAGTTTTCTTCTGTTTGGTGCTTGTCACCCTGGGCTCTTGTCTTAAATATTCATATAGAAACTACTGAACTGGGCAACATAGCTTCCAGTGTAATGGTTATCTTCTTGCCTCTTTTAAGAGACTAACAAATCATCACACAGCATCTTTTAAGTTTACCTGTTTTTAAATGACAGCTACTTGCTTTTCCTCTGAACAGTAACAATGTGAAATACAAGCACTTGGCAACCAGGGCTGCACCAGAACAGTTTATCATTTACTCACAGCAGGTTACACATTGTAAAATGATGGAACTGAGCCTCGTGTTAAAGTTTAACCAGATGTTAACTCCACCCTGGCAGCACTTGAATATAACCCCATGAGCAGCTCTTCAGGTGCATTGGATTTCTGAACAGCTGTGGTGTTTCCACTGTAGAGCATGAATATCCAGGAGAAGGGGGCATGTTCTGCTATGCAATGTGCAGGATTAAATATATATAAATTATATATAAATATATAACAATTACACCACTTCCAAAGAGCAATCTCAACACTAAATATTAATGCTAATAGCATATCTGTCAGGAACAATCCTACTAGTTTTCATATAAATTTCATGCTAATATAGTATGCAATAGAAACTTCTGTTCCACAAATACTTCTGTGTTCACCAACAGCACCAATCTATACCACCAACACCAACCCAACCTTCTGATAAGGACTTCTGCTTTGCTCCAGTTTACTTTTTGCATTCAAACATAAAGTGACTGCTACCCTTTTGGGTTACAGCCATGAGTAGAAAGCACTTTTTAAGTCCCAACTTGAAAAACGGTGTGTTGATGTTCTTGTAAGAGACCATCTCAGATTTAGGAATGGGTGCTAATCCCCTGAGAATACTAATCTCTCTTTATTCTCTCACTGCTTGCTACACTGGTACACTTTCTCTTAACGTATCTATTGCAATAAGGGCTGTATCAACTGGAGAAAAGAGCAGTTTCTCATGGGAACTCTTCCAGGCTGGACCAACCCTGATCACATTCACTCCATGATTAAGCATTCCCATGATAGCTCCCTATTGTCTTTATTTTTTGGTGTGCTAAAAATATGTTCTTTAGCCTTGTTGCTTCCTCCTCTCTAGATATCTATATGATATCTGACTATCTATTCCCCTAACCTTGAATACCCCCTGTCAGTAAACAGAGTTATTTCTATTCTCTTTTGCTGGTAGCAGGAGGATACCAGATGTGAAGGTAGATTTGGGCTAAAATTAATGTGCTTTTCATCTGAGGAGATGTAGAGTAGGATTTTATTTACATATCACTAAGTTAAATGGAGGCTGGGAAAGTTAATATGATAACTACAGATTAAGGCTATCTGGGACCAGCTAGCATCTGCTTTTCCATTTGTAAAATACATGTAACACTCTGCTGATTCCCAGGAATTTTGGGGGAAAAAAAAAATAAAAAAATTATTAAGCATTAGTGTGCACAGAGTTGAAAGAAGCTATCTATTATTTTCAGACTGAGTAGAAAGAAAAAAGTCACAAGATTCAAATTTAACGTAGAAAAGAAAATCCACAAATGTGTCATCCTGAAAACTGAGATGAACTTTTATGGGGGGGGGGTGTCCTCAACTCCTTTCCCTCAACCTGGTTTTCAAGAGCACACATCACTTTGCCTCAGCTAAACTACCTGCAGAAAGCCACACTCAACACTGGAGCTACTTGGGTGTGGTGCAAAGATGCTGTGAATAGCTGCACCAGCAGAGGCAGCTTGTTTTATGAACTACACAAAAGTGCAGCAGGAGCTGTGTCAGGGACCACCACGGCAGGGTGGACACCTCAGCTTTCACCTCACCTTTGGGCTTTCCCAGAAGCAGAGGCTGCCAGGCATCGAAAACAGAAGCAGCCCAACCAAGTGTAAACTGTCACAACAATTTGGGTGAAGATGGGTGAGAGGACAAACAACTTGCCCACTTCCATGGGGTTGTGAGATGTGCATGTGGATAGATATTTCTGACCATGTGTGGGTCAGGTGTTGATTGGGAGGCAGGTCCAGGGTGGGATGAGGAAGAGCTAGGGAGGGGCTCATGGGTTACTGCAGAAGGCATTGAGGAGGAGGAGGAGGTGGAGTTGTGTAACATGGGGGGGAGGAAGGAGCAGTGGCAGGAGCAGTGGTGTAGCTTCCTCAGAGCAGATTTTAACAGGTGCTTTAGCAACCAGTTGTGCTTTAAACAGCTGCTCTGCTTGCTATACCAAACACAGCCCTGAAAGCAGCCAGCTTTTCCTCCTGAGGCATGCTAAAATCCCTGCAATTTCAGCTCAAATGGATGTAGTGAGCAGGTTTATACCAAATACATCCAGGAGGTAAATGCTCCACAGAGCTGCAGATCTCCTTCCTCACCCCTGCACAGGGGGCTGTGGGCAGACAGCAGCCCAGCAGAGCAACAGCTCTCTGTCCCAGTGTGATACCTCTTTATTTGTGCCAGCTGAGTCCTGAGATCTCTGCTTTAGAGAGAGGAAACACATGCTCATATATTGATATGGGACAGCTCTAGGGCACAGCCACACTTGGCTCTGTTTATTTCATTATCTTTCGTTTATTCTTTGGTGTTCACCCTACCAGAAATATAATAATAATCAGACAGATAGATTAAACAAACCTGAATCTCTGCCTAAAGATTCAATAAAAATTGAGCTTAACTGCCTAGTAAGATCAAACAAACAAAAATCCTCTTAATTAATTTTCTTTTCTGTTTTCCCTTCTATTTAATTTAATTATAAATATTCTGGGTCCAGAAGTAGAGCTATCAAAATCCTTTGGGAAAGACATCCTTTTCCAGCTCAACCACAAAGAATTTCGCACAGAGTCTTGTGTGGGGATTCATGTTTTTGTGGCTTACAGCCTGTTTTTGCAGTTACAAAGAGATGTCAGTATCTTGATGCTCTAAGTGCCTTTATCAGCAGAATTTCTGGAGCTCCCAAAGTTTGCCTATTACTGTTGCTTTGTTTTTTATTTGAAAATTATAATAGAAAACCCCAAAACCCAATAAAATGAAACAATGAAAACAGAAGTGACCAAATGACTCCTCCTAGAGGGAGCTGGGAAGATCCCTAAGCCCTGGCACACCCTGGCATGCCAAGCTGCTGTTGGACTCTGCATCCACTCCCATCAAATGCATTCATTTAGCAAGGAGATATCTTAATACCAATTAATTCTGATCACAGTGACTCTAAATACAGATCAGTCTGACAACAAATAACAGTGTTGTTCAGTAAAATTCATTTGTGCTTGTGGCTTCTCCAAAAGAAAGTCAGAAATCAGGGGTCAGAGGGGAGCTAGAGTTATGTCATGTTTTCTCAACATCTTGATGTACCTTTGCCATCCATGTTGTCCAAGGCACCTGGACATCCCAGCCTTTTCTTTCTGGCAGCACTGATGTCCTTCAGGAAGGTGGCAGGCAGGGGATGAAGTGCCAAGACAGGACCATAGAATCATAGAATCATAGATATTATTACCATGGGTAATACTATCTATGGGTAATAATATATGGGTAATAATACCATATATTACCATGGGTAATGCAAGGCCTTCCTGTCCTCATCCTTCATTGATTAAGCCTTGTTCCATCTCTTACAATTAATTCAAATAGAGACCTTAACTTCTCAAAGCTGTATTCACATTTTCCTCCACTGGAGCTCCACAGGCTAGTGAAAGGCATTTCTAGGAAAGCGATACCCTGGGATATCTCTAGGCAATAAATTACCCTTTCCCCACTCCCTCTCTGCACTCATTTAATTTAAAAGTGAAGGGTGCTGAGTTTTATTAGCCCCCCTCTTGTCATCACAGCCTGTGATTTGCAGTCCCAGGGACAGACTTCTCTTCCCTTTTTTCTCTCAATCACTGCGAGATCACGTTACATGAGACAGAGAGGTCTGCAGGGTCACAGCCCTGGTCGCTGTCACCCACTTCCCTCTCCTGCAAAACCCAGACATGGGAACAAGAAAGAAAGTAATAAAAAAAGGAAAGAATAATAATAAAAAAATAATAATTATATTTAAAAAAAAAAAAAGACAATGGTCTGAGGGTTTGTCTGTACGAAGGCTGTCGAAGAAAGACACTTACTCTTGTTTATTATATTGTTGAACATGGCTTTACCTATAAGCCAGATGGAAAGAGAACCTGAAAGGGAAAGGAGGGAAAGTGGTTAAATCTGGGTATCTGGAAAACACATTTCCCACTTGTCACTGCCTTTCAAGCAAGCCATCACCCTGACAGCAATGCACCACTGCTCAGCAGCAGCCCTCTCACTGCCTGAGTGCACGGTGAGTTGGTCCAGCTGCCACTGTAGGATTTGCCAATTATTAAGCTCAAAGCAAAATCAAACAAACATTGACACAAGCATCACTGAGAGCAAGAGAACAGATCGCCTCTTTTCCAAAAGCCTAAATGATTCTATGATTCATAGGCACCCAAGAGGATGCTCAGAGAGTAACTTTTATGTCCTTGTGTTTGCGAGTGTATGGATGAGTTAATATTTGTATTTCATTTGTCAAATGACCTGTACACCAAAACCTTTAACCTGTGCATGCCAGCACAACTGGGCAGACAAAGCACCAGAAGCCACCCCGGCCTGAGTGCTTGTCCAAGGGGGAACACCATGTGGTGACAGTGGAGAAATGAAACAGGATCTCCATCTCTTTCCCAGAGCAAATACCTATGGCTGTGGAAACACTGGTGAGTGGCAAAAAAGACCTTAGGACCAGTCAGGAGAATCTGAAGTCTTAGATGCTTTAGCTCCAAAGTGACTTACCCAGCAAGTTATGAATTGCAGTCACTGCAGGTGAATCATCAAGAGTATCCCTGCAATCTCAGTACTGGAAAACAAGACAGTTGCCCTCAGGGGAATGAGAAAACCAAATAATTTTCTTTCTTCTATGTTTTTTGCATTAAACTCTGTGAGCTGCCTGTCTTCTGTGCTAACATTGCCCACAGCCAGAGCTGAAATAGTCTGACTTTATCAGAATCTGCAGGTTAGTTTATTGTCCTTTATGGAATCACTAACAGCAAGGAATTTTCTTTCTTATCTAGGAAGTGAACCTAAAATTGCTTTTCCTCAGGCTTCTGGTTTAACTGAATGGTATTTGCCATTAAGAAACAGCAATTGCTATCTGTAGCAGAGGGGGTTTTCTTTCCCTGTGAGGGCACTGGAGATGGCTGTGTTATCATCTGGAATGAAGGATGAATTCTCTTATAAATTAATAGATGCACAAAGAGAGCATGCAGTGGTTACCACGTGCTTAGCCAGCATCTGAGATAAAACCAAGATTGAGTGGACATTCAATTGATTACAGCTGTGGCTTTGAATGTTTGGCATTTACAGTGTAAGTTGTACCATATTCTGTATTTTTATTAAAGGTTCATCTTCCCAAAAGGTTCCTTTCATGAAGTAATAATAACGAGTATGTATACCAGACTTCTTTTTGAAGGCAAGCTTCTAGAGTAGTGTCTGAGGTGAAGGGAAAGATGGTGCTGGTAGAGGCAGCCTCTGTGAAGTGCTAGAGCACAGCAGAAGGTGGCAAAGAGCAAAACAAAAGTTAATCTATGTCTGGTCAAGAGACATTGCAGTGAGCACAGCAAGAAAAACAAAGTGTTAGAAAGGAAGAAAACAACAGTTTCCAGTAATGAGCCAGAGCAATGTGAAGGGTGGAGAGAGAGGCATAAAATCTAACAGTGCAAAAGGAGGTGACAGGGAAGTTAACATCATTGAGAGAGGCTAGTGGAGCACTGCAAAGGAGAGCATGCAGTGCCTGTTGTTTGGGCTCTGTATGGCCAGATGGGAGGGAGAAGGAACAAACAGAAATGTTGGCCACAGTACAAATGGAGAAACCAAGACAGAGATGTAAGTTGGTCATCACAGGGTTGCTTCTGCATTCCATGGTAGAGCTGAAGACACCTTATAGAAAGCAGAGAAATATAAATGAGATAAAAAGTCAAGTTGACAATGAACTCAAAAAGCAGAAGAAAGGATGGTGCTTGACAAGAAGAAGCAAGAGAAAGAGGAGATCCCAGAGAATGTAAAGAGCTCAGGAGATTAAACCATTGTGTCCTGAAAGGGAATACTGAGATGCTTGGCCAAAAAGGTGGTTTCTCCCAGCCAAATCTGCTGCACAGTAGCAGAGCAGTGCCTCCTCACTCATATATGTTCCAAAACACAAGGGATTTGGTTTTAATGGCAGACAAATGAGGTGCTGCTCCAACAGTAAATGCAGGAAGAAAAAAAAAAAAAAAGAAGTCAAAATTGATGGAAGTATCCTGGCCTGGGAAGCATTTGAGAAGAAGTGTTTGGCATAGCACAGGTTTGCAGAGGGAGGAAATTGAAGCCCTTTTCTTGCAGGGTGTGGAAAGGGAGATAAGAGGGCATCTGACCCCTGCCTGGAAGAACACGGCCTCTGTCAACAGGGCAGTCATACTTGCAAGGAGTCTTGGGTATCAAAACAAATCATGGCAGGTAGAAAAACAACACAGGAAAAAAGCACAAGTGGCCCAGTCAGACACTGAAGAAGCTCAGTAACACTTTTGAATGTTAAGGAGTAGCAGAGCTTTATACATGTTGTTAGCTTATAGCTCTTAAACCTGTTTACCCACGGTGAGTCATTGGTACATATCTGACTAGGTCTATAATACAATGTCTTGACAGGAGACATATCCTCCACTCTGATTAAGAGCTCCCAGGAACAGCACATTCCTAGCTAGGGCAGATGCAGGAGAAGGAGGCAAAGCTTTGTCTCAACAGGCTCACCCTTACCAGCCTTGCACTTCCAGCAAGAGGGTTGCCAGTCTACTTTATTGTTTGGGCTTCTATCACTCTTCCCTCTTCTCTGGTGTCTGTGCTCCTTCTCCTCCTGGATGAACCTGACCCCAACAGGACTGCAGATGAGCAGCAAGAGGCTAGTCAAAGGTGAGAAGAAGATTGTTCTGGAAGGTCAGGGCAGAGCAGTGGTCTCAAAGATAATACTGCAGGTGAGTTACTTTTCAATGCATTACTTCCTTCTCTTTTGTTATGCCTAAACTAGCTAATGCAGTGGGTGGGAAAGATCTCTGTGTAGGCTGCAAAGCAAACCTAGTTGTGCAGGGAGTTAAGTGGCATGGAGCCACCTCCTGGTGTGGCTGTAGTGCACTCCCAGTGCTCAAGGGGCTTAAAGTTTACTGGGAAGTGTCTTTGGCAGCCACCACCACCATGAAGGTGATGGACTGATCCCCCAGGGAGAAGCAGTGTCTGTTGCAAGTGCCATTGCACCCTGGCTCACCGTGGTTGTGACACCTACACAGGTGCTGGCTTTGCCTTGCTCTTTTCCATGGTGCTGGGAAGCCAGCTTGCAGGGAGACTTGTAGCTCTCAGTGAGTTTTGCCTAGCTAAGAGAAGGTTTTATTCCAGGGTTTTGTTCCTTTTTTTTTTCTGTGGCAGTTTTTCTACTCTGAGTGTATGAAACGTTTGAAGTGAGTCTGATTTCCCTGGTTGTCCCAAGGGGATGAAGGGAAGCCTTGAGAAGAGGCAGAAAAATTGAAGATTTAAGGACTTATAGATTCTCTGCTCAGCCCCTGTTTTCTGATGACATTAAAAGCTTGATCTGCTACCTATGTATTGCACGGCTGGATTCTTGTTTTATTTGAACAGAGCAATGCCAGGCCCATCAGACCTGCTGCTCCATTTCATTGCCAGAAATGCACTGCAGGGAGCAAGGGTCTATGAGTCAGACCTTTTCACAGGGCACAGGGCAAACAAATGGGGACAAAATACTTTTAAAATTAGATTTCAGAGTGGCAGATGAAACATTAACATCTGACTGAAAACCACACAGCTGTGAAAGTGTCTCCTCTTCTGCATAAGCAAATGCTTGCAAGTCACCAAAAAGTAGGGCATATAGGGAAAGAGTTCAAGATGTAAAATTACCAGCAGCCATATTTCTAAACAAATTGCCTGAGAATCCTTACCAGTTTTCTTTCTTATAATGAATGTCTTGAGTGAAATTAATTTTCTTATAATGTCTTAATCTTTCTTAAGATGAGTTTCTTGATCCCAGAGAGTTGTGGTCAGTGGAGCAGAGTCTGGCTGGAGGCCTGTGACTAGTGGAGTCCCCCAAGGGTCAGTGCTGGGTCCAGTATTATTCAATATATTCATCAATGACCTGGATGAGGGGGTAGAGAGCACCCTCAGCAAGTTTGCTGATGACACCAAACTGGGAGGAGTGGCTGACACAGCAGCAGGCTGTGCTGCCATCCAGAGAGACCTGGACAGGCTGGAGAGCTGGGCAGGGAGAAATTTAATGAGATTTAACAAGAGCAAGTGTAAGGTGCTGCATCTGGGGCACAACAACTCCATGGATCAGTACAGGCTGGGGGCTGATGTACTAGAGAGCAGCTCTGGAGAAAGAGACCTGGGGGTCCTGGTGGACAAGATTATGACCAATGTAGGTTCATCTGGTTTCTTCCTCACAAGACTCAGAGAATCTCACTTTATTTGTCCAGTGTCTGCTATTTCTTCAAAGCAAATAAATTCCCAAGATTGTTCTACTACCTTTTTCAAATTTCTTTCAAGCTTTTAGCTTCAATTCCCAGGTCTTCCTTTCTTTGACCAGCTCTCACGTTGCTGTGAGAACATGTGATGTTGGAAGGGTTTGCTCTATTATTTAGTTCTTTATTTCCAAATAAAGAAATATTTATTTCCAAAGTGGAAATATTATTTAAATAAATATTATTTATTTCCACTTCTGCTCTTATTTAGCAGAAGTGGAAAAAAAACTTAACTGGCAAAGTTCACATCCTCACTTTGTCAGCTCAAGTATGAACAAAGCTAGTTGTGTGTCACTGGCCTCATATCTTACTGACCTTCTGGTGAGGGTTTTGAATGAAGAAAGGGAGAGATGAAAGTGTGGGTAGGTCCAGGGCAGAACAGTACATCCAGAAGGTCAGAAGCTAGTCAGGTATCATCATAACCCTGCCATACCAGGGGTATAAAGAAGTCTTTGTGGAGCCAGGGCTTCATCTTCTCTCTTGGCTTTAGAGGATCAACTCATGGCCATCAAGCAACACTTCACCTTTTGAGTCCCACCACCTCCTGTAATGTTTCTGGTGGGTGAGATATTCTCCTGCATGAGAGGAATGCAGCCCAGCTCAGCTTAGAATTTGGAGTATCTTGGAAATTAGCAGAAATGGAGCAAGTAACCTCAGCCAAAAGTTTGGACTTCTGTACCTAATAAATTATAACCCATAAGTTCAGCAGAAGTTCCCCTGTGGAAAACTGTAGAGAGAAAGAATTTTTGCAGAAGAACCTTGGGTAGTGGGAATTTTATGCTGTGAAGCAGTGCTTTGGATCTCAAAATGTAGCAGCCAAAGTAAATAAAATATCAAACTTTTGAAAAATGATATAGTTACATCTAGTAAGGTCTGTTATTTAATTCATAATATGGTTTCAAGGACTTGACATCACTTAAAATCTTCTGTTGAAATGCATCTGATTTTTTTGTTGCATTCGCTGGAATTTGAGAAGCCACTTGAAAAGCAACCTAAAAACTCTGCAATAAATTAAGAATTATTTTACATTCTTTGCCTTTATAACATGAGAAGCCAGGATTGATAGACTAAGACCAGTGGTCATAGAACTCAATGAAGGGAATTCACAGTAAATCTAAATCAGTTAATAAATATGGGTCATTTCCAAGAGTTCCCATGATAGATTAATCCAAAATATAAAAGCACTTTGAAGGAGCTGAAAACAAGAGCATTTTAACAAGCAAAACACAAGTCCTCTCCAATTTATTTTTTTTTATAAAACTTAGTAAAAATACAGAATTAGGGAAAGATACTGACAGGAAGGAAGTTAAGAAGCCAAGAGTAAAGAGCTAGGATGTTGCATACCCATATTATTTATAGAGGGGGAAATTATGAATCACAAAGAACTGAGGTAGAACATAGAAAACTAAACAAAGGTAATTTCTTTCCCAGAGAACTGCCAGTCCAATGCTGACTACTGAAAATGATAAAAACAAAAATATTAATGGGCCAACAAAGATGCACATTTCCTGTTCCTTTGGTGTACAGTCATATAAAATTAAAGAAAGGCTGAACTGCAACTTGCAAAGCATGTCCAGAGTGTTCATTGGTTTCATCTGGATAACACAGACACAGAAATAAAGAAGAAAAGCAATCTTAAACATAACCTCATCACCACACCTCCTAACCAGTAACCAGCTACCAAAACATTTTGACTACTCTCCTGATCTTCCTTTTCTAACTTCAAGTGGGACAGAGCACAATCACTGGAGGAGTCTTAGGGTCTGAATCCTTGACTGATCATTGCCTTTGCCTACCTTCAACTTTCTCTGACTTTGGGGAATTGATATGTCCTCTTTGATTCCAGTCAATATATATGGAGAGAGAGCTATAATTTATTTTTTCCATATAGATGTCAGGACCTGTAAAAATTCTAGTGAGATGTGCTTGCTTCTGAACAGATAGTGTGGATGTAATAAAATACAACAAAAAATGCCAACAATTAGAGCATCATTGTCCAATGTAGGTGCTGATGCTTAGGATTTAAGACATTAGTTAACTATAAATTTATTTTGACATCAAAGTCAATGGGCAATTGAAGTGTGCATCACACTAGTATAAGAAACCATGTACTTACATGCCTTATCAGAGATAAGGACTTAAGTCTCTGTGGTTCAAAATGCTGGCCTTGGTTATAAGCCAAAATGTGTTATCTCTTTTTTTTCTTTTTTTTTTTTTTTTTGTGGTTAGCTCTTACTGCAAGAGAAAGCAATTATCTCTTTATCTGCAACTTGGCTTCCTTACAAAAAAAACCTTATTTTTACAAGAGACCTGAAGAAATCAGCTATTTTTGCTTGGCAAAACAAAAACTGAGAGGAGATGTGATTGCTTAGTGTAAATACATCAAGAAGCAGTAGACCTGAGGGAGGTGAACAGAGCTATTTAAGCTAGAAAGTAACACACATGAACAAATACTAACTGGCCATTAATAAAATTAGGAAAAGTAGAAGTATGTTGCTAATGATCCAAACAATGAGAGAAGGACCTTTACAATAGAAGAAATGCACAATACTAAAGTACTTTTAAGAAGGAGTAAGGTAAATAACCTCTTTCTCCTGCCTCTTTACACCCTGTTTTACATCAGCAAAGAGTGAGACCAGTAGTAGAAGGCAAATCAAGAAGGATGATGGCACAGCACATCTCAGTCAGGTCTCTTTCCTGGAAATTCATGTAACCAAAAATTTTATCAATGCTCTGAGGAGTGGCCAAGGGGACTGGGGTCGTTTAGTCTGGAGAGAAGGAGGTTCAGGGGAGACCTTATCACTGCAGCCACCTGAAAGGAGGTTGTGGCAAGGTGGGGTTCAGTCTATTCTCCTGAGTACAAGTGATAGGATATGAGGAAATGGCCTAAAGTTGTGCCAGGGGAGGTTTAGATGGGACATTTGGAAAAAAACCCTTCACCTTTACAACCTTATTGGGTTGTAAAGCACTAGAACAGGCTGCTCAGGGGAGTGGTGGAGTCACCATCCCTGGAAGTATTTAAAAGACATGTAGATGTGACACTTAGGGACATGATTTAGGGAAGAACTTGCCAGTGCTTGGTTAATATTTGGACTTGAGCTAAAAGGTTTTTTCCAACCTAAGTGACTCCTGCAGAGTGAACACTCACCTAGGTCCTCCTTGTGATATTAGAGGACTGGAGTAACATGTTCAAACCTTTTATGTTTCTATCAGTTAATACTCCCTTATTTTCTGTACGTAGAAGATATTTAAAGAAAAATACCCCACATTTCACATACATAAAAAAATCAAGACCTCCCAAGCATACTTTGTTATCGTGACACCAGATGTACTGAGAAACAAACAATCATTCCAACAACTAAAGAACTAATCTTTAGTTAATTAGACTACTGTTGATTACTAAACTGAACACCTGCTGTAATCTGACAATGGCCTGTAGGACCAGTGAAGAATTCTGATCCTTTTACTAGCACATGTAAATGACTTTTTCTCTTTGAAGAGAAGTTCCTATTACAGATGCAACATCATTGCTGAAGTATTTGTTCTATTTCCTGACTTGATTTTTACCTTGTTACCATTAAAGCTCCTTAATCATATAAACAGGTTTGTTTTTTATATAAAGGACACAATAACAACTTCTAATGTGTCAAGTAAAAATGCACTAGATTAAAATAAAAGATCTTTTAAAAAGCAGACTTTGACTATAGATATTTAATGTGACACATCCCTTATTCATCTGCAAGCAATTATTCCAGTTTTTACAAAATTATTGACCTTCCTTTTTGCAAAGATAAAATTATTAGCTCTCAAGTTTGGTCAAACTGAATTTACAAAGTTATTTTCTAGGTATCACCAAAACTGACAGACTACTAAGCCTCAGATCTCTCATGCACCACTGTTTACCATCAAACTTTTAGCTGGGAGATAAACTCATTTTCTCACTAAGAGGTCCCACAAATCACAACCATCATCACTTGAAGTTTCTACTGTAAGAATGTTCTCTGCAACTTTTATGTGATATTGACACCTTGCCATGCTTCTGTCCCTTGGCTGACAGACAAGCCAGATTTGCATTAAGCAATAAAAGGCCCCAGTCTGCATTTCTTGGATGAGAAACTCTCCCACCAACCTCAGACAAAATCTTGTGGAGAGAGTAATCCCCTACATTGCTTGGGTATTGGTGCCCAGTCATTTGCCTTAGGAAACAAGCAGCAAAGACACTAGTCTCACCACCATCACAAGGATCTTTTCACTGTCCTCGTGAGCAGGTGTTGATTAACCTCATTTCCTGGGTGGAGAGTGTGCAGACAGTCTTTGTGTCCTGAGAAGTGATCCATGCACAACTCCCTCACTTCTCAGGACCATTATCATCGACTCTTCCTCTTTGCCAATCCTTTGGAAAGCAGAGAAAAAATTTTTCCCAGGCTGTTCATTACTGTGAACAAGAGGAGGAGGGGCAGGAACAGCAGACACAGTTTGACAAATGACCCTTAGTAACAGATTAAACAAATGCTAAAAATTAGCTGTGCTGCAAACTCCCTTAACTCCCTCTCTCTTCACTTCTGCACAAGCGCCTTCCTTCCCACCTGCATCCATATAATAGATCTTCTCAGGGTCCTTAATTAGCAGGAATACATTAATGGAGAGGAAGGATGACCAAAGCACACACAATTAGTCACTTGATGTAATTCAGGACAAATTCAGTGACTAATTGATTCTTATATCCAGCATTGCCTGGGCACCAATAAAAATGCCCAGTATAGGAGTGCTCTGCCTTCAATAATCACTTCCATACACCAAAAAACTGGGTCACAATGACTTATATCAACACAAATAGCCAGTCAGGTGAGTCAGTTGTTAATTTATCCCACTCAGCTCTCACACTCTTTGGAAAAGAAATGGTACAGAGTTGGTGCAGAACTTCTATCTTCCATTTGGAGCAGAGGAAGCAGTTAGGGTTTCAGCAAGATCAGTCAGTTTAGGATCACAGGAGTGGCCAGATTCTTGCTAACTCTGACAGACATTTAAAAAAGGCTCTCTCTTGTAGGGATATATTCACACCTAGGAGCTTGAACACTAAATAAATTCTGGACTTACCCACTGTGGTCATTCTTATCTGATACTGGAGGCTGCACAGACATCCTTGCCTTCTTCTTCAGCCTCCCCCATCATGCATCTTCATACAACTAGCCAGCTGATAGTGAAACCTAGCACTGGGTCATACCTTGTATCCTTTGTGTGACGATGCTAACTTCTCATCTTTTCTTTAAGCTTCATCTGGAAAAGGTCATTTTCTCTCCTGTTGTTGATTTGTGTTTGTCTCCTAGTGCATTTAATGATATTATTTGCATGGATGTAGTCAATCAGGTCAAACTATTCTATTGCCTTTTCATTTTTGATTGAGGTGGCCAAGTTTTGCCCTGTTGTTAAGCAGGTGCATTTTTTCACCTCCATAGAGACTAACCTGGCTCTTTCAGCAAGTCCTTTCTTTGAGGATAAATCCCTTGAACAAAAGCTCTCTGCAGTTCTGCAAGGGAGTTCTTGAATCTAATGTGTCACTTTTCCAATGTGCAGGGGTCTTCTCCTGGGGTAATCAGAGATCCTGCCATAGGGTGTGATCCATAATGTGTCTCAGTGAGGAGTGCTTGACCTATGGGAGGCTTCTCATTTCTCATTTTCATCTTGCATCTCATTTCTAACAATCATACCAGAGATTGTCTAATCTGTCTTTCATTGGTATAAATCACAACCACTTCTGGCACACCACTAACCATGTCAGACATGGAAAAGCTGAAGCTACAGAGTTGCTTTCCTTAGTATACCTCTCTGCCTGTTATTTTTTGCCAGCACCAGTAGATTAAAGTAGTCAATTTTCTATATGGGATAACTGTCTGTCTTTATTTCCTAATTTTCCATCACAGCAAAGGAGATTAGCACAAATCACTCTCAGCACTTCACAGGAACACTTTCATTTTAAATCATCTGCATGAAATAGAGATTTGGAGAATGAAGGTGGAAGAGTTTATCTTGCAGTCAGCCAAGTATACAGAAGTTAATTCAAAACTGAGAAAAGAAATAGGGTGACTCAGTACTGTCCATTTTTTTATCTGTGTTGTGTTTGATGAACTGTTCAGTTTTCAGTGAAGTGAAAGTCTGGAACTGTCACACAGGTTGCAGGTAGACAAGTAAGTTATAGTTGTGGTCTGAGATTTTTGCTGCTCCTCTGAGGTCAGGTGCACCCTTAGTAAAGAGCTCCAAGGACAGGAATTTCCATGAAATGGGCCAAGTTTCTAAAGAAGTAAGAAATTGAGAATTGAGTCACAACTCACTGCAAAGCCAGGTAGCATCACTCAATTTTTTTATCAGGAGAGACACAGAATCATAGAATCATTTAGGTCAGGGAAGACTCTTAAGATCATTGAGTCTAACAAAAAAACATGGCACTTTTTTTTTCCTTTGAAGTATTACGTTGACATAAACATGTTTATTTCATTGAATTACATAAATTACAGTCTTCTCTACTTGTGAAAGTCAGGAATCTCATGCTTCCTTGTAAGATTTCCAAAATGCTTTCTTAGATTTTAAATTTTGTGAGAATAACATTTTTCCTGGCGTTTTGTTACTCCTTCTGCAGTTTGAAAGCAGAAGCCCAGAGGGCTCAAAATTCAAGGGAGAGTTCCAGCAAAATTGGAATCAAATGGAAACTTCCTAAAAGGCTCAGTTTGATAGGAGTTTTGTGACAAAAAGGGCAGAACTATCTTGTTCTTCACTGACCCCTGTCCTAAGTGGGTGTGTGGCTGTGTTGGTCCATATCCCATCAGTGTACAGGGCTCAGTTTTGCCTGTTTGCAGATCCTGCAGAGGCAGCCTCCTTCTGCACAGAGAAATCAGCTCTTAACAGCTCTTTTGAGATCTGAGCTTTAGAGTTAACTCACTGCTCACCTCTGAGTTTGACCTTGTGAACTAACACAGCAGCATCCTTCAAACCCTTCTAGTATCTCTTTGATGAAGATGGTTTAAAACGAGATATCAGAACAAAAAGTATGGTAAAAACTAAGTGGTTTGCAGAGAGTTTTGTCTATCCCTACAGAGCAAGAAACTCTAAGCAAATATTTACAGTTTGCTCATTAGAAGTTTAGATACAAACCTACTGGACCTATTTACAGTCTGCTCATTAGGCGTTTAGATATACACTAATATCAGCACTCAGGAATTAGTCACTCTTCCCATTATGCAATGGATTACAAGGAATTTTTTTTTTCTCTGAAGGTATATTTGACCACTGTGGGTAACCTGGCCAGAGATGTGGGGGGGCCCAGCAAGGAGGTCTCACCTCACTATCATTCTAGACAGTGTTATATGAAAAATCTGAATCCTTCAAAGTGTCTGGCTGTAGCAGAACATCCACAAACTCCAGCAAGATGCCTTGATTCCTTTTTTATGGAGTTATTTCTCAAAGGTGGCTGAACTGAGAGTGGTTTGACAGCAGAAGAAACCAGTCAGAGGCCTTTCATGTGGACACCAGCTTTGTCCAAGGCTCTGCTTTCCATGTCACCTGCACACACACAAAATGTTCACAGCTGCCCCCTCTCCAGGCTGCTCAATATCAGTCTCAATATCAATATCAATAAGCAGTCCCATATAGCACAGCTTGTTCTGAACATGCACTCACTGCTTCACATTAACCACTGCAGACTTTTCATGTGTTCACCACATGCATGTTGGGAAAAAAACAACAACTTTGTGCAACAGCTTTTTAACAGAAATGGAAACACAGATATGAAAATAGTTGCTTTTTTTTTTTTTTT